>PVKU01005883.1:0-114302 GCA_004027475.1 Anoura caudifer | reverse complement strand
AGAACACCGCTCAGGAGATCCAAATAGCACTACAAAGGCTTTGAAAGCAGAATTGACATTGCAACCACAAATCTGGAAGGTGTTGGGGAACTTGCAGCCTAAACCCAAATGTGTCAACCAACTGCTAAAACAATAACTACATTCCCCATAGGGGTTAAACAACACTCAGAGTCTCAGAGCCAAAATATAGTATTTTACATCTCCATGATACAATACAAAATTACTCAACATACAGAGAACCAGGAAAATCTCAAACAACCAGCAGACTTTAAAAACAAGATGACAGAGACGTTGAAATTATCTGACAAAGACTTTAACACAACTACTATAAAAATGCTCAACAAGTAAGAACAAGTAAGGATAAGCATGTTGGAAATCAACAGAAATATACAATTTTTATATACCAAAAAACTGGACATATAGAAGAAATTAAAAACTTTAGAATGAAAACAATAAATAAAAGAAAAACTTCATAGGATGGGAGAGTCGTATGGAGATGACAGAGATATCAATAAACATTGTAGAATCTGAACAAAGGGGAAAAAACATTGGGGAATAAAAAAAGGGGGCCCTTACAGACCTACAGGACAAAATTAAATGATCTGACATTTGTATCCTCAGAGTCCTAGAAGGAGAGGGAAAACAAGTGAAAAAATGAACTTCCTAAATGTGGAAAAAGCATAAACCCACAAATAAAAAAACTCAGGGAAACCCTAGGACGATAAACCCAAAGAAATTTACACCCAACTGTAACAATCAGACTGCTAACAAACTAAAGACATGACAAAGAGAAAAAATCTTAACACCAATCAGAGAAAACAAATTATATACAGAAGAAAAACTGTTGTGATGACTACAGATTTCTCAGTAAAAACAGTGGTGCTCAGAGGATATGGAACAGTAAAGCACTCAAAGAAGCAAACTACCCACCCAGAATTCTATGCCCACCCAGCAAAAATGCCCTTGTGTAATGAAGGTGTCACTTTCGAATAAAGGGAAACTACCAGCATTTACTGTCAGCAAACCTGTAGTTAAAAGAACTGCCAAAGGAAGGAAAGTGCTTCACACAGAAGGGAATTCGTGTCAGAAACAGAATGGAGGTCATCAGCAACGAAGCAAGAGGAACAAAAATGCTAAACTGAAACCCGCCTATACTGCTGGTAGGCATGCAAAAGGCAGAGACACTCTGGCAAACAGTGTGGAGTTCTTACACACGGAACACACACACCACGTGGCAAAGCAATCCCATTCGTAGGTATTTACCAGAGAGAGATAAAAACTTACATTCTCCCAAAAAGCCCGACACTAATTTAATTGTCAAAGATTAGAAATAACCCAAATGTCCTTCAACATGTAAATGGACAAGTGAACTGTGGTTCATCCATACAATGGACTACTGCTCAGTAACAAAAATGAATGAACTACTGACAGTGAGAATAAGGTGAGTGAGTCACAAAGATATTATGGAGACTCAGAAGTTAAATACTTTGTGATTCCATGACATTCTTTTTTCCTGCTTTTTTGAACATATATATATATATATATATATATTCAAAAACCCATATGCATATGGGTTTTTTATTTTGTATTAGTTTCAGGTGTGCAGCACAGTATTTAGACAATCACATGCTTTACAAAGTGTTCCCCCCAATACTTCCAGTACCCACCTGGCACCATACACAGTTGTCACAATATTATTGACTGTATTTCCTATATTGTACTTTACGTCCCAGTGACTATTCTCTAACCACCAGTTTGTACTTTTTAATCCCTTCAGGTTTTTCACCAGCCCCCATCCCCTCCCCTCTAGCAACCATCAGTCTGTTCTTACCCATTAAGTCTGTTTCGATTTTGTTTGTTTGTTTATATTGCTCCTTAGATTCTGTGCATAAGTGAAATCACATGGTATCTGTCTTTCTCTGACTGACTTATTTACTTAATATAGTACCAATCAACATGGAGGCAACATGCTCTGGAGCCAGACAGCCATCTGCTTGGGCAAAGTGCCCACCCCAAAATGAACCTGAAGTGAGTCTACCCATCCACTTAGGTGTATGCTATTGTTTCAATGAAGAATCAAACAAGAATCACCACACATCTGAAGAAAGCATCCATTATGAAAAATAGGCACCAAGATTTTTTTTAAAAAATGACTCCAGAGAAAACCAAGATAATTGCAAAAGAAAGTAAAAATATTAAATTTCCAGATACATTAGAAACTTTATTGAACTCTTAAAATTATCAGTATGCAATAAAAAAGGAATCATCAGAGAAAGAACTACTGGAAATTAAGATGCCAAAATAAAAGCAAAATTCAACAGAAATGTTCAAAGATAAAGCTGAAATGTCACAGTGAGGAAAACAGAAAGGAAAGGGAAACTTTCAGAAAGAAAAAAAAAATGGGAGAGGCATTATTTAAGAGGATACAGAATGGGAGTATAAGGCAGAAAACTGTACTTGAACAACAATTAAAATAAAATAAAATAACACAACCAGCTTTTGGGGGAGGAAAAACAAGAAAGAAAGGATACAAAGAACATCCTCAAACTTAAAGACTCAAGTATCCATATTAAAAGAACCAAACCTGCCCTCAAAACAACATACCAAGACATGTGCATCTCATAGAAGATCGTGAATTACTGAGCACCAAGGATAAACAGAAGATCCCCATCTCTCCAAACTAAAGCAAGTCACCAGAAAAGAAATGAGGGACCAGTTGCACAGGTTCTAGCAACTGTGGGGTGATGCTCCAGAAAACACAACCTTCACTTAGAATGATATCCAGGCAAACTATCAGTTGAGAATGATATCCTGCATGCGTGTGTGTGGAACTCAGAAGACATACCATTTACACATCATTTCTTGGAGCATTCCTGTCTCCTGTGCCCATGCCTCCCTTCACTCTCCTGACCTCCCTCTCCACCACACACTCAAGGTTTCACCTACACTTCCTAAGAGAAAAAGAGGATCAGAAAGTGCCAGGGTTGCCTGCCGTGGGGCACATGCCCATCCCTAAGTCATGTACCCAGCCCAGACTGATGGGAGACAGAAAGACATAGAATGAGCTCGCCAGGCAATCGAGGGTTTCTGAAACCAGAAAAGGATCAAGAAAGTCAAAGAGTATGGCATTCAGGGAAGAGAGAGACCAATAATGGAAAAATTGTCATCTATATACATACAATTTCTAGGAAACATATTAACTGTTGCCAGATAGACACTATTACATTCATCACTAACAGCCAATTCTTCTTCAGTCTGTAATAATTCTGAAGAATCATCAATGATGTTATCAAGTCATTTTATAGCTGGAGTTTTACAGCAGTTTTTCCTGTTGTCTATTGACAGGCTAAATTATACTCAGGCAAGTCGCCTCACCTCCCAGGATTAGGTTTATGTTAAAACAAGAAGGGGAAGGGGCCTAAGGGGCAATAATATCTGCCTCCTACCTCAGTGGGAGGTTGTGAGAATCATAATTAGACTGCATTTGCAAACTGTTTCAGAGGTCCTCAGGGAGAGGAGCTATAAATAAGTCAAGGTATTATTATCCCCAGAGATAATCAATTATTTCCTCATCAAAAGGAGGCTAACAAAGAAAGGCTTTATGAGGAACACCCCTTAATTTGGTTAAGCCTCCAGCTTTAACAAGATTTCCATCGTGTTTAGAACTTCACAGGGCCCCAGTACCAATTTCAGCTTCCCGTAACAAAGGAAATATTTACAGTACCTGAAAAATCCCTTTGTGCTAGAAAACTACCAGAGGAGCACTTTAATTGTGCCTGTTAATTAAATTCACTTATTCTACAGACTGGTGGAGGGTCGAAGGAGATGGGGACAGTGAATCTCACCTCAGTGGACCATGTGAGCCCCTCCCCCTACCAGGTTGAAGGTCCCACTTTTCTTCACACCTCCATGGTCCTCCTCTTCTGTGAAGATGACTCACCCTCCAAGGGCAGCTTGAGGCCAAATGCTCTCCACAAAGCCTTCCTGGCCTCACCTGGCAGAAGCAGGTTTCTTTTCTAGGTGTTCACCGTGTTTCATACAGCCTCACCTCACTGCATGTACCAAACTGAACATCGATTCACTTAAGGACTCGTTCTATAAAATGTGAGTTCCCTGAGGATGAGATCTGTGTTAATTCATTGTAAGCAGTCCCAGAGACGCCTCATTTCACATTCAGTTCACATTCAGTACTCTTTTTTTCTTTTTTTTTTTTTTGGGGGGGGGGGTTGCCAGTGATAATAACTAGCTTCTTTTATATGCCACTCAAAGGCCTAAATCAAATGATGGCCACCCATCATTTTCTATGATGCACAATGTGAGAAGGGCCCTCACTCTGTAGAGACCAAAATTAAAAGCCAACCATATTTCCTGAATCCTCCAGCCAAGAACTCATTACAAAAAACTCCAATTTTCTTAAAAAGTCAAATCAAAAGAAAAGCACCTCCAAAGGCCATGCAAATTAACAAAACACAGAAAAAGTCACTCTTCATGGTGGCATCTATTCACCCGCATCACCAGGAATAGACATGTGCCCTGTTCACAGGACAGGAGGCAGAATCCCAGCTTCCCGGGTCACCCTACCACACGGGAGGCAGGGAAGCAGACGGCATCCATCTAAACCTAAGGACAAAGGACAGCAGGAGAGGGAACACTGACCCTCTTTACCTCTCTTCCTTTTTTCAGAGATAAATTTTATCTGTTTTCTTAACAGGTAACATATATGCACATGGAACAAAATTCAGAAGTTACAAAAGAAAGGTAAGGCCTCCTTCCACCCTGTCCCCCAGCCACCCACCCAACTCCACAGAGACAACTTCAGCTTTCTTTAAATTCCCACAAATCCTGACTCATGGGCAGCCACTGATCACACTGCTCTCGTTCACACATCTCACTTCACTTCCTCTGCAACCATGTCTGACAAACCTGATATGGCTGAGATTGAGAAATCTGGTAAGTAGAAATCAAAAAAGGCAGAAATGCAAGAGAAAAATCCACTGCCTCAAAAAAAAGAGACTGAAGAGGAAAAGCAAGCAGGACAGTCATAACGAGGATGTACCACCAGTGTGCACTGCACAAGTGTACAAACAAGTTGCTTCTCTCAGCTATTTACCTTTGTAAGATGCCAAGAGGTTGGGTCAATTTAAATGACTGGGCTGCCCCTTTTCAGTAATTCAGAGAATTACTGACAATAAAGGCCGCACCTGCCTCTCCCATCTGCCTGAATAGCTGGCAGGGAAGGAAAAGAACTTGCATGTTGGTGAAGAAAGAAGCTGGGTGAGACAACGGTGAAATCCAGAGTAAAAACCAAGCTAGTCCAAGGTGTCCTGCAGGCTGCAAAATGCAGTGTAATCAGAGTACCATTTTCTCTTTCTTTTTTAAAAAATATTTTATTTATTTTTAGAGAGAGGGGAAGGGAGGGAGAAAGAGAGGGAAACATCAAATCAATCTGTTGCCTCTCACATGCCCCCAACTGGGGACCTGGCCTGCAATCCAGGCACGTGCCCTGACTGGGAATAGAACCCAGTTCACAGGCCAGCACTCAATCCACTGAGCAATACCAGCCAGAGCCAGAGTGCCATTTTCTTTGGTCAAATGATTTTAATTATTAAAATGCACAAAATTTTTAATATGCAAATAAAAATTTTTAAAACTTGGAAAATAATATCCATAAGTCCTTGAACTCTTCTGGTGGACAGCCATGAATTTACACAGGTCAGAACTGTGGGGGCCTGGGCAGGGGATAAGTTGAGTCTTCAACGAAGTCACTATATCCCTCCCTCAACCTCATCCTGAGTCTTGCAACAGCAGGCATGATTACCAAGAAACAAACCCTAGAAAAAAGTGTGGGGGTGTAACGGAAGCTTGGGCCCCACAGACACACCAAGTGTCAAGACAGTCCTATTGCCCTGGCCAGTAGCTTTGTTGACTGGAGTGTCATTCTGCACACCAAAAAGGTTGTGGTTTTGATCCCCAGTCAGGGCACATATCTAGGTTGCAGGCTCCATCCTCCGCCAGAACTCATACAGGAGGCAAGTGATCAATGTTTCTCTTTCACCTGTTTCTCTCCCCACCCTTCCACTCTCTCTAAAATTAATGACATACCCTTGTATAGGAATTAAAAAAAGAGAGTCCTATTAATTTAGACAAGAACCACAGAGACTTTAATTCTAACCCCTGCCCTGCCTGTCCCTTTTCTTAAAGTCAGACCCTTTGTCTCTGACACTAACGTTGTCTGAGAAGATTCTTCGCAAGACTGAGGAGGTGAAGCTGAGTTTTCATCATAGTAAAAAAGTTAGCCAGGCAGAATGTCAGTACAAAAAAAAAAAAAAAGGCAATTTAGTAATTGCTACAGGCTGAATGGTACCCCTCAAAAATCCGTATTTCAAAACCCTAACAACCAGTATGCCTGAGAATGTGCCCTTATTTGGAGATTGGGCCTTTACAGAGGTGATTAAGGTAAAATGACATCATTAGGGTCGGTTCTAATCCAATGTGACTGATGTCCTTAAAAAAGAGGAAATTTGGGCACAGAAACACACATAGAGAGGCAACCACATGAGGACATAGGGAGAAAACTGCCATTCACAAGCCAGGGAGAGGCCTTAGATGAAACCAACCCTGCCAGGACCTTGATCTCAGACATCAGCTTCCAGAACTGAGACAATAAATTTCTGGTTTGGGCCACCCAGCCTGTGGTATTTTGTTTTAACAACCCTAGCACACTAATATAGTAATATGTTTAAAGCATCTGTGTTTGTAGACACATTGCCAATAGACAATGACAGTCACGAGCCCCTGTGGCAGGATGATAACCCCCTGAATAAAACAGGAGCCCTGATTCCATGTTGATAGACATAAACATGAATAAAGTGAGACTCTGGTGAGGAGCGTGATGGTTTTGAAGTATCCCTCACCAAATACCAAATACTGATTCATTTCAGTGGGAGAGCCTGACAGGCGCACCTCATTGCTGAGGGACAGACTGAACCCGCACATCTGATAGGATGCAATGAGAGAGATACACAACATCACATCCCGGCCTTGCAGAATATGCCAAACTTGATAAACCAAACAGTGGAACGTTCTGCAAAACTGGGCTTTTCCCTTTACAAGTGTCAAGGGTGCAAAGGTCAAGTACAGGTTGAGGGATGCTCCAGATTGGAGGAGACCAAAGAGGCCTGGGGCCAAGCGGGGCATGTGATCCTCGACTGGATCCTCCTCACAAAAGGAGATTCCTGGGATGGCCGATCCCACTGTCCTGGATGGGGTCTGACCAAGGCAGCACCAACCCTAATTTCCTGATTTTAATGGTGATTGGAGGGGTGTGTACAAGAATGTCCTTGTTTGTTGCAAACACACACTAAAGCATATGGGGCGATGAAGCACTTTGTCAGCTACTTATTTTCAAATGGCTCAGAGGAGAAGGTTCTGGGTGCTGTACTTGCAACCTTCCAGTAAATTCTGAACTTCATAAATATAATTTGGAAAAATAAGAAAACTTTACATGACTAAAATAGCAAAGTGTTTAATCTATTATAGATATCATGCTAGATAATAGGCAAATGTTAAAAATTATGGTTGTGCTCTGACTGGTTCGGCTCAGTGGGTTGGGCATTGCCCCACAAACCGAAAGGTTGCTGGTTTGATTCCAGGTCATAGGATGGCGGGCCAGGTCCTCGGCTAGGGGTGCTCGAGAGGCAGCCAATCGATGTTTCCCTCCCTCTTTCTCCCTCCCTTCCTCTCTCTCTAAAAATAAATAAATAAATAAAATCTTAAAAGAAAAAAATGATGGTTGTAAAAGGATTATATAGGCAGTAAGAAAAAATGTCTATAAAATAAAAGCATACCCTATGATTGCAAATGAAAATAAAAGTAAATACTTCAATTTTTAACAGTGAGTTATCTCCAATGGCATAATTATAAATAATTTGTTTTCTTTTTTATACTGTTTTCCTTCCAAGTATTGACAAACATGAATCAGCTTTACCATCAGGTGAAAATTGGGGCAGGGGGGCAGGGGGTGAGCATCACTGAGCTATGATGCCTTGACAGTGAAAGTCACTAGCAAGAGTTAAAACAAAGCTGTGTGGATCATGAGAATGTTACAAAGAAAAAAAGCTTATAGTAAGAGGCCCAACGAGGGCAAGTAGACTTCTGTGGTGAAGAGAGAGCAGAAAATGCCTGCCAGGGAGAGGTGTTAAAGAGATCAAAATTCTTAAGTGGAGGCTGTGACAAAAGTTTTATCATGGGGCCAGGTGGGCAGCGGCCACCTGTTGTAGGTGTTGTGTGTCCGAATCTGGCTAAGGCAGAAGGAGTGCAGGGCTCCACAGGGAGCTGCTTCTCCTTGTCATATCCACGCCAAGAAGCCTTCTAAGCCAACAGCAAGTGTGCTTTGGTTCAAGCCTGTTCAACTGCAAACAAGAACCCAGAATTGACCCCTTGGACCACAGAACTAGAAGGCAGCTGAAAGGCATCTCCCACTGACTATGAAGGGGCAACGAAAATGCTGAGTGGAAAAAAAGCAGGCTGCACAGGCATACATATAAAGTTCAAAAGCAGGTAAAACTAAAGCCATGTATTCCTTAGGGATCATCATGGCTCAATTGTACCCCTCCAAAATTCATGCCATAGTCCTAACCTCCAGTACTTCAGAATGTTACTATGTTTGGAGATAGGATCCTCAGAGTAGTTAAGTTTAGCTGAGCTTGTCTGAGTGGGTCCTAATCTAATGTAACTGGTGTCATAAAAGGACATTAGTGGGTAATCACATTGTAAGGTATAAAAATGTGGAGTCACTCACTACAATGTACACCAACTATACTTAAAATTTTTTTAAAGAGATTAGGACACAAGACACACGGAGGGACAACCATGTGAGGACACTGGGAGGAGCCAATGTCTACTAGCCACGGAGAGAGGCCTCAGGAGAAACCAGCCCCACCGGCACCGCACGGTAATCTGGGGCTTCAAACCTCCAGAATTGTGAGAGTAAATTCTGTTGCTTAAACCAGCCTGTAGTACTTTCTTACAGCAACCCTAGGAAATTAATTCATTACTATGGGGTAAAACCGCAAAAATAAACAAGGGAATTTTTAACACAAAAAGGAGGACAGCTGTTACTTTAGAAGCTAAGGGGATCCCGAGAAACAGAGTAAAGTTCAATTTCTTAAACTAGGCAGTAAGCTACTCATTTCATTATTCTTCACACTGTACATTCACATAGTATATATCTTTTTGCATCGATGAAAAAAATGTTTAAAGGTAAAACCTCTCCACAGCACTGCCCAACATAGCAGCCACTAGCCACAAGGGGCCTTTAAAATCTAAATTAATTAAAATCAAGTAATAAAACTAGAAATTCAGTTTCCCAGTCACACTGTAAGTGCTCAATAATCACACGTGGCTGGTAGCTACAACGTGGACACCACAGATAAAGAATGTTTCCATTATGGTAGAAAATTCTACTTGGGAGTGAGGCTCCATACAATTTCACAGCCAAGAGGGCTCAGGATGAGACATCTAGTGACTGGAATTCTCTTGCTCCCACATGAACATCTGTCTCCATTCTGTGCTCTGGCAGCCACAGCCCCCACCCCCCACCCCCGCCCCCGGGATGCCCTTGCTGCTGGAAGCCCTTGCTAGAGCTGCCATGCCACCAAAATCCCTTCTCCTAAGGCCTTCCCACCAGCCTCACATCACCCTATCCCCACCCCCAGCCCCTTTCTAGCCCGACTTCCAGCTGGGAGTAGAATGTCTGGAGTTCTTGCCAGGGCACAACTGAGTCTTGGAAAGAGCATGTTATGATCACTGCAAAAGCCAGATGAGGGAAAACCAGAGAGAAAATGCTCACCACCCAACTAGTCAGGTGGAACCAGCATGCCACTTGACTAGAGGGAAGCTGGAGTCGTCAGTCACCAAAGGAGATCTCCTCGTGGAAAGGTGCGGCACCTGAGTACCTTTCTCCTTCCTTTCACGGCCCTGAGCATCTGTCAGTCTGGTACAGTTCCCTTCAGTCCCACCCAGTAACGCCCACCTCCCCTGTCCCCGTGTTGGCCCCTGCCGATTTAATGCAAACAGACACAGGCAGCGACACAAACCAGTCAAGGCCCTTCCCAGGCGCATTTCAGATTTCACCTCCAGCAATGTGTTGGCAGTCACCACAGTCACCTCCTCCAGGAAGCACTGGGGGGAGGGGGGCAGGGGAAGGGATCCAGGCATGATCCACCTACCTGACCGACCAAGATTACTTACTCTCCACCTAGGCTTGATTTCCTTGTTTTAACCAGGACTTCCAGGTACAGAAATTCTATATTCTGCATTCCCCATTCACCATGCCTGTTTTTCTGACAGTTTTTAATACCATCAGAATATTAATGCTAAAGGGCTTTTTCTCAATCTCCTCCAGTATCTGATCTGACAATGTATGACACAAACTTGTTTCCGTCCTGGATCTGCAGCCTGAACAGGAGCTGGACAGCACCCCCAGGGCTGCCAGACACATCTAAGACTGTTCCTTCCATCCGCTGAGCATACTTCCATTTCCTGTTTGGCAAAACTTTTGAACCTTTTTTCTTTAATAAATGTCAGGATATAATTTGGATCGATACTAACATGCACTGAATTAAGTCCAAACAGCCCCTGGACCAACTTTTTCTAACCATACTTTCTAAATTAAGTCATAGACTTCCTGTGCTGAGAAGATGATTAATCAGTGGGGGAAGGAAACATTTTATTGCCTTAACTCAGCATTTTCCAAGTCACTACTAAGTCTTCTACTGAAAATGCCCACACCTTTGAGCTCAGGAGCCCAGGTATGGCAGTCCCCAGAGCAGAGGTAGGAAAGCCAGCAGCTCTCTTCTTTCCCCAGAATCTTCACTGAATGGCCTGAACCTCTGAGTCCCAGCTCTTTCCCATTTGTTAGTCACTCTCCAGGAGACAGCCTGGTTTCCAAATGGGAGTGTGGCCCACAGCCCGCAGAAGAACAAAGGAAGGCATGAGCAAAGGTCAAAGGTCAAAAGGTAAAAACAGCCTCTGCTAAAATAGGGGGAGATGGGAAGCAGCAGGGGTCTAAGGTTCTAGAAGCCCAGTTCCTGGACCTCTTATACAGGAATGAACCAACCTCCAGGGACATTGCTTTTCCTCAAGCTGAATTATCAGCACAGTCAATAGGTCAGGACAACCACTGTCCTCCAGAAACTGGCTTCACGATCCCTTCATCTCTCCCTGGGGAGGCAGGAGAAGGCCAGAGCTCGACCCCATCCGTGACTGCACTACTGCACCAGGGAGGGTGGGCCCGAGGACATCATCAAAGGACAGGGCAAAATGCCTGGGTGTGGCTGGGATATGACAGAATTTGGGGGACTCACTAAAATGTCATCACAAAGAGGAACATTAGAAAAACGCTGAAGCTCCTCCCCCATGTTGTAATTTTCTCCAGTAGTAAGATTTAATTTACTTTAAGGGGTTTAAGTCAACCACCAATTGCAGCCTTGGTTGAACAATAAAAAATATAATAATCCTAAGAAAACAGTAAAATGTGAGCACTAACTGAATTTTTATATCATTAAATTACTGTTCACTGTTTCAGGTGTGGTAGTGGCAGTGCAGTTCCTTTGTAAAGGAGCCTTTATCTTTTTGAGACACATAGGAAGATGTTTACAAATGAAATGATGAATTTAGAGAGGAGGGGAGAGAATGAAAGCGCAAGTGGACAATTACTGTTGGAGCCAGTAAGGAGTGCACAGGTTCATGCTATTCCCTCTGCCTTCATAATGGAAACCACACCAATCCTCTCCCTCCTTGTTTTGAGGGCACACCCCAATCCCAGCTGACCTGGGCAGGACTGACAACATGGATGCAGGTCTCTGTCTACACCACAGGCTGTCTACACTGTGGTGCCTCGACCTTGGGGCCAGGATTGAGAGCAGCTAGTTCCCAACCCCTGCAGTAAAACAAAAGCCTTCCTCAGGCTCCAGGATGGACTGGCCCCTCCTGGGGCTTTGGGAAGGTTAGGAAGTGATCCCTGACTGCCCTGAGCTTCTCTGGAAATACAAAACAAATTCCTCCCCCCCCCCATAAAGTTTCTTTTCTCCTTAAGCAAATCGGGTTTTCCACTTCAGGGGTGGCAAAGGGTGTGGGTGTAACAGCAGGTTTCTTGTGAGCACACAGATGCAGCATCACCGGAGGCTGTTTGTCAGCAGCAGAAAGATGAGCAGATGAAAGGGAAAGATAATATTACCTGCTGGGGTTATCTTTCTTTTTCCTTCTCACCAAGGGTCAGGAACCCATTACTTACCATTTAAAAGCCTCACAGGAGAGGATTCTATGCATATGGTTTGTAGGAGGAAATTCAACCTCTTCCAAGAGTCCTAAGCAAGACAGCTTTCAACTTCCTGGATCCCAGAAAAAAGACCTTTCTGAAGGCGAGGCTTTGAGGACAAGCCAGGTGGGGTTTTGTTTCAGGGAACTATCTCCGGTCCTGGGCACAAGACACACTAGTCAAAAGGAAATCTTTTAGACTTCCATTTCTAACATCCAATTATTCAAAGGTTTTAGGGTCCATCTGTTTTTCAGGTTTGGAAAAACTTTAATTTGGTATGTAATATTTCAAACATATCCCAAAAAATGAATGAGTAATCCAACAGCGGAAATGAAAGCCCTCTTCCTTTCTCAATCTTCCGTTAAGGTCCCCATGGCCCTTTGGAACAACAGCTGAGGCCAGGGTTACACTCTGCATGGTTCCTGGCACAGTGAGAGAGCTGTGGGTGCCCACCGAGTCTGCTCTGCACCCACAGTCTGCCCACCAAATGGCTTGGTGGGATTCTTTTTAATATGTAGGGCTCTGTCTGTTTTTCTTTGCTTTCTAACTGGGACTGAACAACTTCTGGGAAAATCAAACAATCAGAGGATAACTCCCTTTGGAAGAAAAGCTGTGTAATTAAAGAGCGAGGGCTTCATTTCCCCATACCTTGCCAGCACAATACTAAACCTTGGTGACTCCTGGTAGACTGGTGGAATGACTCAGCAGTCCAAGCACTGACTGAGCACCCACACCTGGCACTCAGTCAAGCCCCTGCATGCAGAGCTGAGGCTGCCCCATGTGCACCAATGCCCAGGCCTTTACAAGCCCCAGACCACACAACTGCTGGGCCTCTGTGCAGGTGGACACACTGTGGAGGCCCCATCTCAAAACCAAGTCATGAGAGTCACCCTATGAGGACTGAGAATAAATGTCCTGAAACACACCTGACATGCCTGGGGTCTCACCAGGAGGCCCTCCCTCTGGGCAGTTGGACAGGTCCCCCACCTCTCTGCAATGCCTCCTAGATGGGCACAGTGCAGGGGATGGACCAGAAGACCAGCTCAGTAGAAACAGCAGGGTCACACTAAAAAGCTCAGCATGGAACGCAATGACTCCCTCAAACTGAGCCAAAAGACCTGGTTTCAGAAAGGATGGCTCAGAAATTTCTTCAGGTCTGAAAAATTATAGGTCAAGTTTAAAATCCATATTTGTGCACTTTGCCCTTTTAAGGGGCTCTCAGACTGAGAAATAGTGTTTCACAGCTGACTCGCATAGGAAAGCCCTTGCTTAGGACAGATTCCAAAATAATTCTGGTTTGGGACCCTGAGAACACTGGAGGTGACAACGGTGTGGAGTGTGTGTGTGTGTGGGGGGGGGGTGCAATTCTGTAGCCAAAGACTCCAGCACAGACATCCCAGAGCCAAGCAGACAGGCCTCACCTTGGTCCCTGCTCTGGCCAGTCAGGCCTGCACCGTCCCATGGGGGGTATCCAGGCCTTCAGTCCAGTCAGCAGTAAGAGCCTAGTGTGGGTCTGGGCTGGCTTTTCTTCCATTGTTCTTTTCTAAGAAAAATGGGAACAGCTTCTTTCCTCAATTTTCTGAAAGAAAGGCCTGAACAGAAGGCCAGCCCTGACCAGTATGGCTGAGTTGGTTGGGAGTCGTCCTGCACACCCTGCAAACTGAAAGGCCACTGGTTCGATTCCTAGTCAGGACGTATGCCTGGGGTGGTTAGAGTCTCCAGTTGGGTTGGGGGCACGTGAGAGGCAACTGATTGATGTTTCTCTTTTTTTTTTTTTTGTTTTGTTTTGTTTTTAATTTTATTTTATTTTATTGATTATGCTATTACAGTTGTCCCATTTCCCCTGCTTCATTCCCCTCCACCCTGTACACCCCCACCCACATTCCCCTTTAGTTCATGTCCATGTGTCATAAATTCTTTAGCTTCTACATTTCCCATACTATTCCTGCCCTCCCCCTGTCTATTTTCTACCTACCATCTATGCTACTTATTCTCTGTACCTTTCCCCCGCTCCTCCTCCCACTCCCCTGTTGATAACCCTTCATGTGATCTCCATTTCTGTGGTTCTGTTCCTGTTCCAGTTGTTTGCATAGTTTGCTTTTCTTTTAGGTGTGGCTGTTAATAACTGTGAGTTTGCTGTCTTTTTACTGTCATATTTTTATCTTCTTTTCTTAGGTAAGTCCCTTTAACATTTCATATAAGGGCTTGGTGATGATGAACTCCTTTAACTTGAACTTATCTGAGAAGCACTTTATCTGCCCTTCCATTCTAAATGAAAGTTTTGCTGGATAGAGTACTCTTGGATGTAGGTCCTTGACTTTCATGACTTGGAATACTTCTCTCCAGCCCCTTCTTGCCTGTAAGGTCTCTTTTGAGAAATCAGCTGACAGTCTGATGGAAACTCCTTTGTAGATAACTGTCCCCTTTTCTCTTGCTGCTTCTAGAATTCTCTCCTTCATTTTAATCTTGGCTAATGGAATTATGATGCGCCTTTATGTGTTCCTCCTTGGGTCCAACTTCTTTGGGACTCTGAGCTTCCTGGACTTCCTGGAAGTCTATTTCCTTTGCCAGATTGGGGAAATTCTCCTTTATTATTTGCTCAAATAAGTTTTCCACTTGTTGCTCTTCCTCTTCCCCTTCTGGTACCCCTATAATTTGGATGTTGTTTAAAAATGTCCTGGAGGTTCCTAAGCCTCTCATTTTTTTGAATTCTTGTTTCTTCCTTCTTTTCTGTTTGGTTGTTTCCTTCCTCCTTCTGGTCCACTCCACTGATTTGAGTCCCAGTTTTCTTCCCATCACTATTGGTTCCCTATGTGTTTTCCTTCATTTCACTTATTGTAGCCTTCATTTTTTCATCTAATTTGCAACCAAAATCAACCAATTCTGTGAGCACCCTGATCACCAGTGCTTTGAACTGTGCATCTGATAGGTTGGCTTATCTCTTGGTCGCTTAGACGTATTGGCTTTGGGGCTTTGATCTGTTCTCTGGTTTGAGCCATTTTGGGGGGGCGGGACTAGTCACGCCTGTCACATAGTGAAGGGCAGAGCCTTAGTTGTTCACCAAGGCAGGGTAACCCAGTTGCTTGGTTGTGACTCTGTATGTGGAAGTGGGGTCAGACAGGGAACAATGGTGCTTGCTCCACGCTCTCGTATCCCAGTCCCCTCCACCACTTTCCATAAGCACACTGGGCCCTTCTGGTGCTGCCTCCTGGGTGGGCAGGCCCATGCACATTCCAGGACCTTGTGGGTCTCTCCAGTGAACTCTCCTGTGAGGCTGGGAGTCTCTCCTGGCACCTCAACCCCTACAAGTGTTTTCAATCGGTGCTTTTAGGCTTTATTTCCCAGCACTGGGGCCGTGGGTTGCGCAGTCTGTCTTCCTGTTTTCACCTGGTTTATCTGCACACAAATGTGTGTCTGAGGTCAGCAAGCCGCTTTGCACACCAGGGTCTGCTAACTGCCGCCTGGATCGGCTAGCCGTTGCCTGAGCACCCGAGATCCCCAACCACCACTTTTTCCTGCCACAGCCCCCTCTCCATGGGCCACTGACTCCGCCCTCTTACCAGTCTGGATGAATGGCTGTTGAACTTCCTTACAGTTCAATTTTCTATCAGATATGGTTGGTTTTTTGTTTCTAAATCTTTGTTGTCCTTAATTTTGGTTGTACAAGGAGGCATGGTGTGTCTACCTACACCTCCATCTTGGCTGGAAGTCGAATATGATTGTGTTTCTCTTGTACATCAATGCCTCTCTCCCACTCTTTCTCCATTTCATCTCCTCTCTCTAAAAATAAATAAATCAAAATCTTAAAAAAAAAAGAAGAATATCAGGGGCCAGAGGGACCACATCTGGGGACACTGACAAGACAGGCAAGGACATACCTTTGCACAGAGGGCTACACTCAGCCTCAGGCAGGGAAACTCAAATCTCAGCTTCTAGAAAGTTCTAGGGAACCCAGGCAGCCTTTCCTCAGGACAACAGAAGCACTGACAGTGTCTCCCGCCACCCTCCCAAGCTCCTGTCTGACCAGCAGCCACTCCCCACAGACCACCAAAAGTGGACCAAACACTCCTGTTCACCAAGACACTGTCAGGGCCCCGAGGGGATGGTGCTGCTCACCCCAAATCCAGACCTCCGGACTGGATTTCTAAATACTCTACCACTTCCAGAACACAGGTGGGCTTCAAAGGGCTAAAAAGCACAAAATGAATGTTGTTTAAAAACCAAGGTTCACACACATTGAATCCATTAAAATGACTTCCAACAGAAAAAGGAACCCCTATCCAAAGAGCCATTTTCCCTGCGTGTTCTGAGGTAAGCATCACAATTCCATGCCTGACGCATATGGTTTAAAACAACAGCATGCAAGCAAACACTGACACTGGCTGCCCATGAACATGACCTGGCAGGAATGTGCCTGGGTGTTCGTGGCTCTGGAACGAGGCCCCTCCCGCCACACAGCTCAGGGGGGAACCTCCACCAGCCCCCGGGTGTTGTCTCCCACCCCGCTCCCATCAGCCTGGCCTTCCTTCTCCAGAACAACAGACCACGCATGCATGTCAAAGTGGAAGCTTTTCTCAGGAAAAAAGTGAGAAGAAATCACTCAAAGATATCCTCACTGTGGAATGATAATGCTTCTCGTAAAGAAAGCAGGAATCTTCTCCCACATAGCTTTTGTATTCACTAAGGAGACCTTCAGACCAAGCTTATAAACATAACCTCTTATACATACTTCTTTAACCTCTTAGATCAATATTGCATCTGAAATTTATTATTGTGAATGGTGAGGAGAGAGCTATTTTTCCCCAAATGAATACCCAAGGGCCCCCACATCTTTATTATATGAAGTGTTCAGAAAGACAAGGCTCAGTTCCTGGATTCTTCTGTTTTCTTACTTGGTTGTTGTATTAGTTTTCCAGGGTTGCCATAACAAAGCACACACGCTGGGTAGCTTACCCAACAGAAATGTATTTTCTCACAGTCCTGAGGCTAGAAGTCTGAGATCAAGGTGTCGGCAGGGCTGGTTTCCCAAGGCCTCTCTCCTTGTCTTGTAAGACAGCCATCCTCCCCCCGTGTCTGCACAGGGTTGCTCCTCTGTGTGAGTCTGTGTCCTAATCTCCTCTCCTCATAAGGACACCGGTCATGTTGGATTAGGACCCATCCTAGTGACCTCATTTTAACTTAATTACTTCTTTGAGTACCCCACCTCCAAAGATAGATTCTAAGGTAACTGGGGTTAGGACTTCAACATACAACTGAGACACAACTCAGCCTGTAGCAGTTGTCTATTCCATGTTAGCACCACACAATTTAAATAATTAGAACCTTAGACTATGTTTTGATGTCTACTAAGATAACGTCCCCACTTACATGAATGTTAGCGTCAGCTGAGTTTGATGAAAAGCCTTTTGAGGTTGTGATTAACAATGCACTTAATCCATAGATTATTTAGCAGAGAACTGACATTTGAACAAAACTGAGTCTTCTTAGATAGTAACATGGCTTCTCCTTTTAATTGGGTCTTCTTTGGGGGTCTTTCAATAAAGTATATGGTTTTCTTTTCATGGGTGTTGCACATTTTTACTAGGCTTATTTCTAGATGTTTTCCAGTTTTTGCTTTTGTTCTAATAGGTTCCTCATGATGCATCAGGAATCTGATAGGTTTCCTACACAGACACACCTCATCTTATTGCACTTCAAAAACATTGTTTTTTACAAATTAAATGTTTGTGGCAACTCTGAATCAAGCAAGTCATTTTTCCAACAGCATTTGTTCATTTTGTGTCTCTTGTGTCACATTTTGGTAATTTTCACAATATTTTAAACTTTTTCCATTATATTTGTTATGGTGCTCTGTGATCAGTGATCTTTGATATTACTATTGTAATTATTTTAGAGGCACCACAAACCATGCCAATGTAAGTCAGAAAGCTTAATGTGTTTTCTGAGGGCTCCACCAACCAGCTGTGCCTGTCTCTCTCCCTCTCTGTGGCCTCCATATTCCGGGAGACATACCAATACTGAAATTAGCCCAATTAATAACCCTGCAATGCCTCAAAGTGTTCAAGTGAAAGGAAGAACTGTACGTCTCCCACTTTAAGTCAAAAGAAAAATGTGGAAGCCCTCAGTTGGGGGACTTTGCATCGTCCCACACAGCAAAAGATCACAGGTTTGATTCCTGGTCAGAGCACGTGCCTGGGCTGCATGTTCAGTTCCTGGTCAGGGTGCATATGGGAGGCAACCTATCGGTGTTTTTCTCTGGCATCAATGTTTCTCTCCCTCTCTTTCTACCTTCCTTCCCCTCTTTCTAAAAATAAATAATAAATGAAATCTTCAAAACAATTATCCTAAGACTATGCTCATTTTTCAAAAAAGAGAGAGAGAGAAATGGGTGAGCTTAGTAAGGAAGAAGGCACGATGAAAGCCGAGATAGGCTGAAAGCTAGGCCTCTTATGCTGAACAGCCAAGCTGTGAAGGCAAAGAAAAGGTTTTGAAGGAAATTAAAAGTACTACTCTAGTGAACACACGAATGATAAGAAAGTGAAACAGCCTTATTGTTGATATGGAGAAAGTTTTAATGGTCTGGATAAAAGATCAAACCAGCCGTAACATTCCCTTAAGCCAAAGCATAATCCAGAGCAAGGCCCTTACTCTCTTCAATTCTGTGAAGCCTGAGAGAGGTGAGGAAGAACGTTTAAAGCCAGCAGAGGTTGGTTCGTGAGGTTTAAGGAAAGAAGTTGTTCTCCATAACGTAAAAGTGCCAGGTGAAGCCACAGGCGCTAATGTAGAAGCTGCAGCATGTTATCCAGAAGATCTAAGAGAATTAACGAAGGGGACTACACTAAACAACAGACTACCAATGTAGACAGAACAGCCTTATTAATATTGAAGGAGATACCACCTAGGACTTTCAGGGCTAGAGAAGAAAAAAAGTCAACGCCTGGCTTCCAAACTTCAAAGGACAAGCATATTTTCTTGTCCGAGGCTAATGCAGCTAGTGACTTTAAGTTGAATCCAAAGCTCACTGACCATTCCCAAAATTCTAGGCCCCTTAGGAATTATGCTAAATTCTTCTCTGCCTGTGCTCTGTAAATGAAACAACATATCCTGGATGAGAGCACATCTGTTTACATGTTGCAAGCCCACTGTTGAGATCTACTGCTCAGAGAAAAAGGTTCCTTTCAAAACATTACTGTGCATGGACAGTACATCTATCTGGTCACCCGAGAGCACTGATGGAGATGTACAACGAGATTAATGTTCTCATGCCTGCTAACACAATAGTCATTCCGTAGCCCCTGGATCAAGGAGTAATTATTTTCGACTTTCAAGTCTTATCATTTAAGAAATACATTTTGTAAGGCTATAGTGGCCATAGATAGCAATTCTTCTGACGGATGTGGGGAAAATAAATTGAAAGCCTTTGGAAAGGATTCCCCATTTTAAATGTCATTGAGAACATTCATGATTCATGTGAAAAAGTCAAAATATCAACATTGACAGGAGTCTGGAAGAAGTTGGTTGGATGACTTTGAGATTCAAGGCCTCAGTGAAGGAAGTGACTGCAGGTGAGCTAGAAATTGCAAGAGAACTAGAGTTACAAGTGGAGCCTGAAGATGTGACTGAATTGCTTCCATGTTATGATAAAAATTTTAAGGGATGAGGAGTTGCGTCTCATAAATGAGCAAAGAAAGTGGTTTCTTGAGATGGAATGGACTGCTGGTGAAAATGCTGTGAAGACTGTTGAAGAGACAACAAAGGATTTATAATATTACATAAACTTAAGTTGACAAAGCAGTGGCAGGGTCTGAGAGAATTGACTCCAATTCTGAAAGTTCTACTGTGGGTAAAAAGCTATCATACAGGATCATACACTACAGAGCAATCGTTCATGAAAGGAAGTGTCCATTGATGCATTCAGCTTCACTGTTATCTTATTTATGAAATTGGCACAGCCCCCTAACCCCAACCTTTGATAACCACCACCCTGATCAGTCAGCAGCCACCACCATCGATGCAAGACTCTCCACTGGCAACGATTATGACTTGCTGAAGGCTCAGATTATAGTTAGAATTTTTTAGCAATGAAGTATTTTTAATTAAGGTATATAAACATTGTTTTTTAGACTTAATGCTATTGCACACTTAGTGTATTACAGTATAGAGTAAATATAACTTTAATATGCACTGGGAAACCAAAAATTCATGTGACTCTCTTTATCGTGGTGGTCTCGAACTGAACCCTCACTATCTCTCAGGTCTGCCTCTATCAACTCATACCCAGTCACTTTGCTAATCTCTCTCCTTAGTCTTCATGCTGTCAGCTGATTCTCTTGAATTGTCCAGAGCAGCAGTTAGATAACCTGCAAATAATGACAGCTTGCTTTCATCTTTTTGACTTATCATGTCGATGGGACTTCAGAACAGCATTGCATAGTAACAATAACAGCAAACATCTATAATTTTTCCCTGACTTTCAAATGTTTTACTTTAAGTGTAATAGTCACTGTAGGTTTCCAAAAGATTTCTTTTATTGAGTTATATAAGGCTATTTTACTAATTTTTTCATCAGCAAAGAATTATGAAAATTGGCACAAGCATTTATAGCATCCCTGATATTATTTTTCCCTCTAACATGTTAATTTGGATTTTTTAATTTTTTTTATATTTTATTTCTTTATTTTTAGAGAGAGGGGGAGGGAAGGAGAAAGAGAGAGAGAGAGAGAAACATCACTGTGTAGTTGCCTCTCACATGGCCCCCACTGAGGACCCGGCCCGCAAGCCAGGAATGTGCCCTGACTGGGAATCG
Source organism: Anoura caudifer (assembly GCA_004027475.1). Classification (NCBI taxonomy): domain Eukaryota; kingdom Metazoa; phylum Chordata; class Mammalia; order Chiroptera; family Phyllostomidae; genus Anoura; species Anoura caudifer. The sequence continues at coordinate 93,177 of PVKU01005883.1, read as the reverse complement.
AACCACGACACTTTGGTTCACAGTCCTCACTCAATCCACTGAGCTACACCAGCCAGGGCTAATTTGGATTTTTTTAAATAATTCAATCATCATGGAATTCCTAGGATAAAGATTTTTTTTTAATCATTATTCCTCTAACATATTGCCAGGTCTTGTTTGCTAAATTCTACGTAGAATATTTTGCATCTGTGTTTTCAAGTGTTCAGACAGTATCCATGTTCAGTGTATTTTCACTGAGGCATAACAAGTTCCCACAAATTTAGAGGTTTGAAACAACAAAACTCACGATTATTACCTCACGGTTCTGTAGACAAGAAGTCCAGACACAGCATGGCGAGTTCTCAGGTCAGAGTGTCACAGAGCTAAAAGGAAGTTGTCAGCAAGGCTGTGTTCCCTTCTAGTGGCTCTAGATTCACTTGGGTTGTTGTCGGACCTTGGTTCTTCGCACCAGTAGGACTAAGGCCCTCATTCCCTTGCTGGCTGTCAGCTAGAGGCAGAGAGGTAGCTCTCAGCTTCTAGAAGCCACACCCATTCCCTACCACCTGGCCCCCTCCATCTTCAAAACCAGCAACACCTGTCAAACTCCTGACTTCCTATCGCTGACCTCCACGCCCAGGTGTGTCTCACGTGATCAGGCCAGGCTGGCTGGGCAGTCTCTTTTTCTGAAGGTCAACTGCGCCATGTAATAGTACCTAATGACAAAGGGAAATCTATCCTAGTCACAGGCCTAGTGGTAGTGGGGAAGCCTGGGAACACCTCAGCATTCTGCCCACCACCTACAAAAAAGATGCAGAACAAACAGTCCGGCCCAGAGGCAGACGCCTGCAGCTGAGTTCCAACTTCTGCCACTTCTGGCTTGACCCTGAGCAGGGTCTTTCATAACATAAAAACCAGATCACTGCAGGCCTCTGCTCAAACGCTTCCAAAAGCTTCCTGGTGCGTACAGAATAACATCTACATCCCTGCTGTGGCCTATACGGCCCTAGGAGCACCAGCCCTGCTCCATAAACACTGCAAGCTTGCTCCAGCCTCAGAGCCTTTGAACTAGCCATTTGCTCTCCTAGGAAAGTTCTTCCCTGGGACATTCCAGTGTTTCTGTCCCTCATTTTCTACCTTTCATTGAACTATGTGCCTCAGGCTCATCTGATCTCCCCACCATCCTAATATGTGCAACTGCTCACTAATTAACACCGATTTTAGATTACCATGGAAGAGAAAAATGCAAAACTTGAAAATTCCCACAGAAACTACACACTCTAAATATGCCCAGAAGCTGAGTATTGAACATTAGACATTCCTGGGCATTCCCATTGTTATTCTCGGGCATCAAGGACAATTCTGCCCTTTCCTGTCCCTGCAAGATACTCAGTTATTTCTTCAATGAAAACTCTTCCTGTCCAGAACACTGACAGCACCAAATGCTGGTGAGGGTGTGGAACCGCAGAACTCTCTCACTCACTACTGGTGGGGCTAAAAAACGGTGCAGCCGCTTTGAAAACCAGTTTGGCAGTTTCTCACAAAACTAAACATACTCTTACCCAACAATCCAGCAGTCATGATCCTGGGAGTTTAACCAAATTAACTGAAAATTTATGCTCACACAAAAACCTACACAGGGATGTCTATAGCAGCTTTATTCGTAACTGCTAAAACATGCAACCTAGATGCCCTTCAGTAGGTGAATGGATAAATGAACTGTGGTACATCCAGACAACAGCAGACATTATTCAGCTAAAATGGAACAAGCTGTCAAGCCATGAAAAGACACAGAGGAACCTGAAAAGCAAACTACTAAGTGGATGTGACAGCCCCCATTTTTGACAAATGCCAAAGTTTAGTATTGAAAGCAATAATAAAATCCACAGGGTCCAAGAGAAATTAGGACTCATTACTGGAAAAGTTTCCCAATATCTGTCTTTCTACCTCCCACTAGAAGAAAACTCCAAGCAGTCTGTATCCTGTCGTCTATCAGAAAAAGCAGCAGCAAGAGACCCATTAGGCCCTGCACATGCCATCCTGGCTGCTGACTGTCTCTGGTGGGATCTTCTAAATACAGCCTTGGACCCCTGCTTCCCCACAATTCTGTCCCCACCGAGTCTATATGCAGAAATACCCCTCAAAACCAACCAAGTTCACGCTCCTCACATTTTCACTTCTTGCTAGATGGTCAAATTCCAGTTTTCTCCTTCAGCTTCCAGGAAGACCTGCCCCATCTGGATTTTGTGCGGCGGCCAGGACTTCAAGATGACTCTTCTCGCTCAGACCAGTCTGTTTCTCACTCACCCTCCACTTCCGATTTCCATTTTAGAAACTGCCCCATTGGAATGAGGACTAAAATCAGAAATATTAACCTGTCTGGCCCCTCGTCCCTTAGAGCTTTAAACCCCTAACGCCTAAGTGGAGAACATTCACATGGATGCTGTAATCCCTTTTTAAATGACTTCTAAGGGTTCTTTCTTTTTCTTAGGGGCTTAAACTGATTAAACAAAACAATGTTCTCTCCAAATCCATGTTTTTATTATTACTTCCTGGTCATTTTACCACTAACATAAAATCACACTGGGCTCTTTAATCACACTCGACAGGCCTGCTTTCCGCTTGGCAGAGCCCAGCAACCCCAGATGGACAGCACTGCCCCCCCACACCCTCCTTAGACCCTCTGCTAGGGAAACACAGCTCATTAGGAGATGGGGAGGGTGCTTCTGCCTCAGAAAAGCTCCTCTCCCTTGTTAGTTAGGGTAAGCACTGAAAGCTGGGGACACACTGGACATCATGAGGGTGCTAGAGGTCCCACGGAGCCCAGTGAGGCACTGTGATCAGAATCAACATCCCCAAAGTGGAGGCAGGAGTTTACAATCCTGTCAGACTTGAAAGTTGAGCTAATTATTAGCACTTAAAACTATACTACCTAATTTTCAAAGTGCATCCAAATACAATCTCTTATTTGAGGTCAAAATGATGGCATGGGGAACCAGGGCAGACATTCTCAGCCATTTAAACTGGAGGAGAAAACTGGGCCTCCTGGCACGGCCTCCTTTCAGGTGCTGCCAGAGGTCATAGGGCTAATAAATGGTATGAAGGACCCATGGCTGGGGCCCTGCTCTGAGTCCACTTATGAATGTCACTGTGTCCACGTGGGTATTTCTGGTAACAGAGGGAGTGGGACACCCAGGCCACACAGACATCCTGCAGGTTTGGTCCAGGCCTCCCCTTGTCTGGGCCCTACCTCCTAGGCCTCACGCCCCCAAGTCTCACCATCAGGTCACCTCCTCTGAAAAGGAAGTCCCAAAAGCTGTGCACATTTTAAGTGCCCGTTCGTGCACATGTCCAGGACTTCTCCACAAATGGTCCATTCCAAACCTCCCTCAGAGAAAGGAACCTTTGGCCCTCTGAAAGATCCAAAATGCTGACAGCAGTGCTCCAGGCAGCAGCAGGAAGCCGGCACTGTACTGCTGTGCACCCCACACTGCACCCCTGCAAGGGAGGAGAGGTGGTCCCTTTGGCAGAGGAACACTGGGATATTAAATGACCTGGATATTAAACCACCTAACCCAAACACACAACTGGAGCCAGGATCCCCGCCCCAAGAGGTGACACAGAGCCCACACACCAACTTACAGAGATGTGACTCTCATGTGCACCTGTTTTTAAGGAATGACACATGTGCTCACCCATGTGAGTGCTACACAGTACAGAGCTGCCTTCACCATGGGATCTGGGCCAGGGACCTACTGGCAATGAGAACCATCGCCCCGGCGCCCCTAACTCACAGATGCTTATAAAACTTCACAGGCCAGTCTGTTTACAAGCTGAATGAACACCGTGTCGAGTGCAGCTCCCGCCTCCACCTATGGTAGAGACCTGGGACAGAGAGAAAAAAAACTGCAGACCCACCTCTACCTGTGAGTGGCACCTGCTGGCATCCCTGGCACTGTGCACCATCTTGAAGACCCCAGAAGGCAGGAGAAGGACTTGGACCCCTAAAATGCCATGTGCTGAGGCAGCTCTCCCCCACCCCAGTCACTCTACACTGTCCAGGAAGCACCTGCAGGGCAGCTTTCGGAACAAGGCAGGTGGCCCAGAGTGGGAGCCCTGTCATTCTCAATGTCTCCAGGACATACGGCTGCCCGGAGCTTCCTGAGCTGCACCAAGCTAGTGGGCCAGACACTAGCACCCCAAAATCTGGCCTATGAGGAAGGCCCAGGTGGTCAATCTCACCAGGGTGTGTGTGGCAGTGCAGGCAATGGTGGCAAGGAAAACTGCATAGGATTAATGAGGTAGAGAAGTGTCCTCATGTGCTGACAGCCCCTAAGAGGGAGGAGAGGCTACTGCCACAGGATAGTCCCAGCTGGAGGGCTTGTGGACTCTGGGAGAAGGAAGAGCAAGGCCTGGCACTGAGGCAAGGCCTGGAGTTTACTGCCAGTGAGACTCTGGGCTGGGCTTCCTTCCTCCTCTGCCCATGCGCCTGGGGCCCAACTCAGCCTCCATGCCCTGGGTAGGGGTGCAGAGGAGTGTCAACAGGTGAGTGGAAGTCACTTGGGAAACAAGTCTGCTTAGGAGCATAGAGGCTGGGAAAGTTGGACTGGGAAGGGCTGGAAAAGGGGAGTGGGCAAGGCAGCCACCTGAGACCAGGTTCCCCAAAGTGTTCCCCAAACTCCACCTTTACTCACCAACACCTTGAACCCAACATACACACACATACCACACATATAGAAAACTACACTCAAACACATTATGTATACAAACATGATCGTGCATGCAAGCACACACACACCAGGAAGCCAAGAGTAAGAGAATTAAACTTCTAAAAGTATAAAATCTACCTGTGACCTGTGAATACAACCTTGATAATTTAGTAAAACATTAATCTGTATGGTCCTAGAGACCAAGAGCACCCCAGCCTGGAATCCTAGGAGGGGCCAGTCTCATAGCTCATGTGACAGTCAGAGAGGGGAGGGCATCTGAGCCACAGATCACACCCAGAACTGGGGAAGTGGGGTGAGATAAGGCCCCACATCCCTACCCCGTGTGCAGCCCTGCAGTGCGGTCGCCCCACGACACCGGAGTCCCCAGCTCTACACAGGCTGAGGTCACCCTGGACATGAAGGCACCATAAGCTTTGCAAAGTGAGGCCCACTGTGCCCTCAGGGCCCACAAGTGAAGCTTGAGGTGGGGTAGGGTGGGACAAAGACCTGACTCAGGGAAGGTGGAGAGGTTTGGCGGGCAATGACTAACCTGGAAGAGAACAACAGCTAATGTGCAATATAATTGTTAAAAACGAGGGCACTGGAGGGAAATGGTGATGAAGAGTTTTTGAAGAGTCGAGATGCTGCTAGCTTTATGGAGAAAAAAAGCATCCAAAAAAGGGAATCCTGATGGGCTCCTGATGGCTGCCTGGGAGGGTCCAGGGCAGGAGTTGGGAGGCCCCTCTCACCAGCTTCCATCTGTGGAATAAAACCACTGCCCCCAAATTGTCACAATTACAACCACTTTGCACTTCATTCTCTGAAAAAAGAGGTACCTACTCCCCTCCTAGAAGCAAAAAACCTTTTAAGTCAAGAATGCACATCTGTTTTTAAGAAGGAAATCCACTGTTAATTAAAGAGGAACTAAAAAAACAAAACTCTTCGAATTAAAAAGCACCATGTTTAATCAATCAGGTATTAGACTGTTCATTGCTTTTCTGGGCAGATTTTTTAAAAAAGCTACAGGATTCTCACATGGACAAGCCAGGAAGCTGTGCAGTGAACCCTCTGCTTGCTGACCAGACAGGGCACAGGGCTGCAGCCACCATCCCTGACTTCTCCAATTCCTCCTGTCATTCAACGTAAAGAAACGAGGACTGTCTCACCAAATTGTTTTACTTGACAGCCCAACTACACCCATCTGAAATGGAGACTATACTATAAATAGGGATAGTAAAATTTACATGGTATATAAATAGATAAGTTACATAGTATATCTAGTGTAAATTATAATATATCCAATTATAACCATCAAAATGCAAACCTGCATGTTAACAGTTTGTAGACCTGTGTTTTGTATGCCTGTAGGGAACCATAAACACACACACAGCCAAGGGACAGAGAGAGTTTACAAGCTGCTTCGAATGTATCCAAACCTACAATGACCACCCCTCACTTAGAACTAAAGTCTAGGCTCTCCAACAGAAGAAAAGTTTTCCTGTAATTTCAAGTGTTGGTCGAGTACATTAAGGAGGTATCTTCTGCAGAGTGTTAATAAGAAGGTGCTCTCATGGCTCTGGTTCTGAGGCATCGGGGGAGCTTTGTTTATTCTCCCACAGCTCCTGTGCGAACGAGGCCATCTTTACCTGCACCAGATGCCACTGGTCAGGACTAGAGCATCACGCCAAGAGCACCAAAGGCACTTCAATGAGACTGTGTGCAGTTTCTCCCTCAATTCACTCAACAGGCCCATCTCTGTGTTCCACACTACAAAGCTGCCACACCCACTTCGCAGATGCAGAAACTCGGGCCCTGGGAGATGGAATAACTTACAAAGCCTCCACCCAGCACAATGTCAATGTGGCTGACTGGCTTCCTACACACTCTGAAAATAACTAAGAGATTAGGACTCCCATAAAAACAGAGGAAGGGGTGAGATGCAATTATTTTACATTTCCCTACTGGTTTTCTTTATTTAATCCTTTCCTACCTAGGAGGAATATCTCACTTTTAATCTAAAGCAGAATACTCAATTTTCTATCCTTACTTATTCGCAAAAGCACATGCAGTAAACCTCCCTCCCTCTCAGGGCCCTTCCTTTTCTTTTCCTCCGGGAAACCCAGATCCTGGCCCTAAATCAGCTCTGCAGGGGCCCACCTTACTTGCCCCAGCCAGTCCTTCCATGCCTCCCGCTGAACCAAAGCGGGTCTCCAAAAGCTCCTCCTGATGAGAGATCTACCTCCTAGCTTCTGTGAGTCCGGCCACAATATCCATGCCCCCATCAGACCCCCTGGGTGGGGATGCCCTTACACCAGCCCATCCTAACAAATAAAAGAACATGGCAGAACTCATTTTAATATGAACCTGTTCCTTAGGGTGGAGTTAATATATGAACATTTTATCTGCACTGCAAAACAAATGACCATTAAAACTATGTAATTAGGAAGGAAATTCTAACACATGCTACAACATGATGAATCTTAAGGGCATTATGCTAAGTGGAACAGGCCGGTCACAGAAGGACAAATAGTGTGTGATTCCACTTACACGAGGAACCTCGAGCAGTCAGACTAATAGAGATGGAAAGTACAATGGTAGGGGCATGGGTCTGAAGAAGGGCGAGTTAGTGTTTAATGGGGACGGACCTAAGATCTGCAAGATAAAAACGGTTCTGGAGGTGACAATGGTGACAGCTACACAGCAGTGTGCACGTAACGCCACCAAAGTACACTCTGAGGCGGTTAAAATAGTCCATTTTATGGTATGTATATCTTACCACAATATTTTTAAAAATCAAGAACACACACACACACACACATTTAAAATAACAGAATACAAAAAACTCTTTTCCCCCTAAAGGGAGAATTCCAGGAAAACTGCCACTTCAGCACAGCAATGGGACTTTCTGTGCTGTAGCTTGAAGGCCCCAAAGCAAGGCCTGACCCCGGCCTGGCCTGCCAGAAGGTGCCACATGGACACTGGGTGGGGCCTCCTCTGAACCTCGAAAGCTGAGGGAGAAGATCAGGCTCAGCTCTTCCCACCACTGCACACCCTCTCACTTCTGCAACACAAGCCCGCCAAAACAAATGTGCTTTAGACTAGTAGACTGGCTGTGCCCCAAGAGGTCAAGCCATATTTTTCCTTCTCCTGGCAGAAATGAGCCCAGTTCCACGTCTCCAAACTCTTTCATGGAATATTTCAAAGGCAGACAACTGGAGAACAATCTCAAGTATTCTCTGTGGAAATGACAATTCCCTCCCTGACGCCAGCAAATCTGCTCCATCCCCAGAAATGGGTTTTCTCCACATTGTCAATGTTCCAGAAAGCAGCACGCTGCCCACCCCTGGTCAGCCTGGTCATCGTGAGCCCTGTGAGAGTTCAAGCAGCTGTGCAGACAACGGGGCCAACCGCACGTTCCATCGGTTTCCAGAGCAGGCTTCCCAGGAGCTCACAAAAACACCTGAGACTGAGGTGGACCAAGAAGTCTACGGCAATAAAACGCCCACACTTGTTTTACATATACATGAAGAGATTGCTACATCTGCAAACAAAATCCATTTGATTTCCAAAATCACAATCAGTTGATGGCTGAAATATTTTAGAGTGCTTTTCTTACACACAGAGAAACAAAAACAAGGTGAACCATCCGCAAGGCCAGGCATCACCACCCTCTTTGTCAGAGAGGCAGCCTCACACAGATGCTGAACCAGACGGAGCACTAGGACAATAGGATATTGAAGCATGGAGACTCCCCACATCGGAACCTGGGAGCTCCCCAAACTTTCATGCTGTCATCACCTGGCTCAAGGATGCACAGGAGTCACCAGGGTCCAACAAAGTTCCAGTCTGGGGCACCATCGTCCTCCAGGCCCCCTCCAGGCCCCCTGTCAGTGGCAGGGCCTGGGCCAAAGCAAGGCATGCCCTCGCCTTTTCCCAATGGTGAGACTGAGGCAGGCAGCAGGGGAGACTCCAGGCACCATGCCAGTGGACCAAGGCCACCCTAAAGACATCAGGGCCAGGGCCTCCTCGCTGTACTCAAGAGAGCGGCCACCAACCCTGAAAGAAGGCACAAGGGTAGATGACCAGAAAACACTGTAGGGCCCTTCAAGGCTTACAATGTCCAGCTTCCAGAATCAATCAGATACTCCTGGCATATCACACTTCCCTAACGAGCCTTGACTACTTCAAATTTCTGATGCCACATATGCTTCAGGGGCCCCTGGTTCCAAGTTCACAAGGCAGAGCCTCCAAAAAGGGAAATCAAACTGCTTAATACATATCACCTTCAATACTGCCTGCTGAGCTGTGCCGAGCTCACAGCCACTGAACACATGCACATGTACACATGTGTGTGCACATGCACTTATTCATGTAAATGCACATGTGTGCTGCACACTCATGTGCATGAGTTTGAAAGCACAGGCACACATGCATGTACACATGTGTGCACGTGTATGCACAGACACGTGCACCCAAATGTGTTCTTTTTTCAAAAGACCGTGAGCCCTTGCTCCACAAGGTAGATGAGTGGAGGAGGAGGAGTGGTGGTAAAACCACACACCTTTCAGTAGGGAAAAATGGAAATGAAAGCGAATGTAAAAATATCAAGAATGAGGGAAGAAAGCCAACTGGCACGCTCTTCTTTTTTTTTTTTTTTTTTGTAAGAGCCAAGAGTAGAGCCTTTCCTGGGAAATTCTAGATCCCAGTAGAAGATTGCACATTAAAGAAAATGTAGAAAATTACAGACTAAACTAGGTTTATGTGCAACTCTGAATTGCTGGTTTCAAGAAACTATTATTAACAAAGAGGCAAAAACACTACTCATTTGAAGAGAATTCTTTAAAAAGAAATAAAACAGTAATAACTGCTGAGCCAGCATAATGAAGTAAAATTTGGGGAAGGGCTTTTAAACCACACCACAACCCTGAGAGGCAGCAGTTGTCCCTGAAACTCTGCTGTCCCAGCAGTGACCTCCGCTCTGGTAGGGCTGGGGACGGTGTGCGGGGCGGAGCCTCACTGCCCCAGCCGGGTTCAGGGGAGCCTGTGTGTCCTCAGGCTGCAGGCAGCTCTTCCCTAAGGAGGGCAGATTGACAATTCAGTAGCTCGTCCTGGATGCAGACTTGGGATGTTTGAAATGACAAACTTACAAGTTTATAAGAAAAATTCTTCCCTCACCAAAGGAACAGGTCTGTGCACAGGAACTTTTGAGAGTCTGAGAATTTGGGGGGAAGACTTCCTGGGGGAATAGCTCAGCAGTCTACGCTCCCACGAAACCATGAGGCCTTCCCACCTCCACATGGTACTAAGATGCCACCAAATCACTAAGACTCCATCACATATGTACAGACCCAGTTCCAGCCAAGGGGCCACCTAACTTCAGCCCTGGACAGCCCTTGGGTGTCGGCAGCCCAGGAGCCAGTGAAGTGGGTATCTCTCCCACTACGCACAGCCCCATGGTGGATGGAGTTTAAGAAAAATCCCTTTGGTTTTGTTAATTTGATTGTTTTTTCCCTTTTAGTCATGGTCATATAATAATTTGCATTACTAAATGGATTTACCTAATTATTTTGTCTTATTTTCTATTAATTCTTTTCATTGTGTTTTAGAACAGCACCGGCTCACAATGATTCCCTGAAACACCCAGAACACTGCTGACAAAACATCCAGGCTCCAGATTTACACAGCTTCCGGTGCATTCAGGTCTGCAGGCTAATATTTTCTCAGATCTTTTAACTTGTCATAAACACATAAAATAATATGCACTATCTTAACCACTTCTCAGTGTAAGTTCAGGGGCAATAAGTACATCCACACTGTGATGCAGCCATGAGGTCACCATCCATCCACAGAGCTCTTTTCATCTCCCAAAACTGAAACTCCATCCCCATTCATGGTAAGTCCCCGTTGGAGCTCCTCTATGTATTTAAATCAAGGGAGCAAAACTGACAGGCTGAGTCACAGCAGCAAACAAAATCCACGTAAGTGAGAAATCCTCTAAGTCCTAGACAAGGAGCCATTTATTTACACTCCCTCATTCTCAGAGACCAGCATGAAGACACACCCCCAGGCCCTTCCTTGCACAGCACAAGCTGGGACAGTGCCAGCATCACTTTGACACACGTGGGGCAGTCCTTTCAAACACAAATGGATGCAAAGAATTTGTTCAAGATCCATGTAAAAAAGACAAGAGTGGGAGAGCGTGTCCTGCACCACCTAGGTACAGGGGTTTGGGTGGCTGTCTGACCCTAGTTCTTTTGGGATGTCACTATGTTAACCCCGAGACGAAGTAGGATTCTGCAGAATGAAAAACAAAACATAAAGGATTAAAAACAGTGATTTGAAAGTAGAAGAAATCAAAATTGAATCCATTAAGACATCTTTCTGAGAAAACCACACTCTGAGCTGCTATACTAAGGACCTCCTTCACCAGCACTCCATGTAGTTCTGCTCACTTAATGCCTAAAGGGGGCAGCTTCCATTCCTTAAATAGAAGTCATCTTCTCAAGATACACCTGGGGGAACTCTTCTAAATGGAACTGAGAATGGACAGAAATGAGTCTCAGTCTCCTGCCAGCACAGGCTCCTCAGACTCATCAGCCATAGTGCAGGATCCAGGTCCCAACCACACCCAGCTCAAGACACCCCCTGCGCACGCTGCCTCCAGTGCAGCCCAGGCAAAAGTTTGGAGTCAGGGGAATGAGAAGTCTGGTCCTCGGGTAAACATCCATGCTTTGTGCTGGGAAATGACTTCCTTGGAGTCTGCAAATGCCACAATGCAAAACCCCATCATGAGTATTCAAAACCGAGCCTACCATCTGATGCAGCAATTCCACCTCTGGGTACTAGAAAGAACTGAATGGAAGCAGGGTCTCAAAGAGATATTTGTTCACACACGTTCACAGCAACGCTCCCCAAAACAGCCAAGGGACGGAAGCTACCCAAATGTCTATGGACCAACAAAAGGATAAACAACAGGAGGCCTACACACACGACGGAAGGGCGCTCAGCCTCCAGAAGGAGAAACCCTAACACGTGCTACAACACAGGTGGACCTCGAGGACATCACGCTGAGTGAAGCAAGCCGTGACTAAAGGACAAAGAGTATGTGATTCCACTTATATGAGGCCCACAGCGGAGACAGAGTCATGGAGACAGAGAGTAGGAGGGTGGCTGCCCCGGGACAGAATTTCGGTTGGAAACGCAGACAAGTCCTGCGCTTGCATGGTGACGACGGCTGCACAACAACAGAAGTGCACCTATTGCCACTGAAAGTTTAACTGTTTAACTTCTTGAAGTGAATGGCTAAAATGGTCAATTTTATGTTACATATAATTTACCACAAATGAGAATCTTTAAAAAAAATTTTTTTTAATTTATTTGGTTCCGGCCAAGATGGAGGCATAGGTAAGAGACCCTTCGCTTCCTTGTACAACCAAAAGGAGGATAACCACCAATCTGAAATCAATAAACAACCAAAAGCACCAGAAGATCAAACTGCATGGAACTCCGACAAAGGAATTAAAGAAAAAATCAACCAGAACCACCACACTGGTAAGGCAGCGGACCCCAGGCTGACTCAGAAAAACCTCCTCAACGTGGAGGACCTTGGGGGTGGGACTGGCTGCTGAGCTCTGTGGGCTTTGCCAGGAGGGGCTGACTTAAGGGGACTTAGAGGTGGCTTTGGGCTATGGAGGTTGCAGGGGTAGGAAAACCTCCCTGTCTCACAGGAGAGTCCCTTGAAAAGTATGCTAGAGACTAACAGGCAAGCTGCACAGTTCCTTTTTGGCCCCTCCCCCACAGACAGCTCCCCACATAGAAAAGAGGGTTGCCCTGCCCTGGTGAATACGTAAGGTCCCACCCCCCTACAACCTATCAGCTGCACCAAGACAAAGAAATACCCACACCAGGGTTCATGGGCAGGGCTTCATCATTTTCTCAGAAATTGGCCTCTGCTGATCAGTTACAACCAAAGAGGGCTCCATCAAAACATGTACACTGATGACTAAGTGGGGCTAAGAATAAGGTCACAGGGCTGGAGAAGGCAAATGCAAGCTCAGAGCAAGGTCCGTCCTGAAACAAGCCAGCCACTGTCCTAACAGCTGCCGGGCACTGCTTTTAATTTGAGATGTCACAGGAGGAAGATGAGGCCAGCAGGTGGAGGTGCAGCCAGTAAGAGAGGTATGACTAAGGAGCATGGGTCACTCTCACTGCTTCTAGAAGCCACTTCTGAATTCTGTAGCAGCCCAAGAGTCCTCAAGACTCTTGTGGAAGGCACCTCCAAGTGCCTGTGAAGGAGCATCATCCCTGTCCACATCGATACAGCTACAGGAGGCCCCTCCACTTGTTGCAAAGAGCCTGTAGGACATAATGAGACAAACCTCAGGGTCCTAAGCAGACTTACATGGGCCCATAGTGGAAATGTCGGGCAGGGGACAGGTTCGGTGAGAGGGGGAATCCAAAGTCAATCTGGAGCTGAAATTGACACTGTTGTATCAACTGGGGAGCGGGGTGGTGAAGGGAGGGAGGAGGTGGGAACAACTCCCTAGCTCCTGTCTTGGCCAACAGGGGAATGCAGGGGACATTCGACGTCCTGAAGGACAGGTTGGTAGACCCCAAAGGATGCTGGAGGCAAGCTTGCTTCTGGAGGGAGATGCAGCCCCTGAAACCCCCAAGGCATATCCAGCAGTAACTGATCTATGGAGAACATCCATCCAACATGTCGCAACTATGGGAATTTAGATGGTGTTTTACACAGAATATTTAGCTGGGGGAAAATAAGTTTTAATGGTTTTTCAGATAAGATCACATAGGATTTAAAAGAGAGATCCTAGCAACACTAACTGAGCACTTTCTGCAAGCCAAGCACTGGTCCTAAGGGCTTCATAACCATTAACTCATGCAATCCCCAAGAGGACAGATGATCCATGAGGTAGGTCAGAACTAGAACTTACTCTCTTGGCAGGGTGTTTACACAGGAATTCAGAGCACACTTGGAAGTAAACCATATCAGTCCCAAAGGAAGACATGTGAAATAAATTCAACACCCCCGACTGTCCCTTCAAATTGACTGATTAACCCATATGAATAACTAACAAAATTAACGTCATATTTAAGAGATTATCCAAAAAAAAGGAGCTTGACTGAGATTTTAAAACACTCAATAGAGCCAAAAAAAACTGCACTGAGATTTTAAGTGGAAGGTGCCAATTAACAAAAGGGACTCAAATTTCTAGAAGAAATGCAACCCCCTTATAATTTCATTATGAAAACCCATAAAGCTGACACCTTGGACAGTTGGAGTCTGCTGAGCAGGAGGGAAAAGCTTACCTTCCATCACTCCAAATTAGTGCATCATGGCAAATCTGGTTGTTGTCGGCATCAAGCCAACAAGAGGAATTTAAAAAGAAACCACAATGACCCCAAACCTCTTTAGTTTACAGAGTACCAGAGTCCACGGAGCCTAATGCAACACATCACTTTGCCAAAAACAACCTATAGAATTTCTTTTGGATGAGAAAATTAAAATGGCTTGCTAACTGCTTTTCCTCACCAGCGTTCCGTCTTGGAATCCCTGGGCCCGGGCTGCCTCACCTGCTGGGCAGAAGCCGCCTTTGTAATTCCTCTACCCCAGGGCAGGGCACCAGCCCTACATCCAGTGACCATGTAAAACCTAGTGGATTTCTTTCCCGAGCTGTCCTCAAACCCCCTCTGTTCCAGCCAGTCCATGCTTCCAGCAGTCTTAAGAGCTTAAAATTCTGATTTTCATAAAGCTTCCACTTATGAGGCACCTATACAATCACAACAATGGAAGGTAGAACAGTGGGCGTCAGGGGCTGGCAGGAGGAGGGTAATCGGGGGTTGCTGTTTAATGGGTTAGTTTCAGTGTGGGAAGAAGAAAAGGTTGGATGGTGGTGATGGGTGCACAGCAGTGTGAATGGACTTAATGCCTCTGAACAGTACACTTAAAAATGATTAGAATGGTGAAATATACACATATATATTTTTAAAACCATATTTTTTTTAAATGTTAAAAAAAAAGTTTTCACGGAATAAGATTACTCAGGCCCCCCGGAGAATTCCTATCCAGGAACGTGTCACACCAAAATGAAATACTCAGCCTGCTGCTCACCAAAATTGACCAGCAGTCTGAGCACTGCACCGGCCCAGGTGCCCACCCGTCTGCTGGCCTGGCCATGCGCCACTGTCAGGGCAGCTGGCCAGCACACCCAGGCTGGAAAGGGATGTTGTGGGCTCAGAGAGCTGCAAAAGTAGGTCAACTTCAAGTTACAAGCGAAGAGCTCAGGCACAAACTAACCTCATTTTAGTTCATCAGGTCAGCTTGTAACTTGGTAAATTTTATTTTCCCTGCTAAACATAAAATACAAACATCACAAATGTTTTACAGAGAGTTTAAGCCTGCATTAAATACAATACCATACTCACACAATTCAATTCTATTCAGGCCTAGCAGTTAGGATGTCTGGGGCTCTCAGAATGACAGAAAAATCCTAACCATGTAGGGAGGCTCTAGTGACATTATTGAGGCCCAAGGTTCTATCTGTCCACCCCACCACACTTAGCAGTGAGCTTTCTGCCTCCCTGATGGTCCATCTCAGGGCCACAAATGGCAGCTCCAGGGATCACACTTGTTATTCCTGGAAAAGAAGCTCTTCCTTCACTTCCGATTGGCCAGAACCAGGCTACGAACTGGCCCCAGACCAATCATGGGCAAAAAGAATGCGACTGCCATGGCATGACGAGTGGTTCTGGAGGCCAGGGTTGAGTTCAGAGCTTCGCCCTGCTCCAGGACACCTGAGCACCTGGACACTGGAACGCTGGCCACAAGAACGGGGGCAAGGCAAGCCTCAGAGAGGCAGCAGAAAACTCATATGGGGCTCAAGTCTTCTGTTTCTTTTCACTGAGGTCTGGATTAAGTCTACTCGATACCACCACTTAACCCAAGTAGACTCAACACACGTCTACTCAACACCACCACTTAAGAGCCAATTCACCACCTTTTCTATTCACAGGTGGTCCCACCCTCCATGTCAACATCTACATTCCCGTAATGCAGCATCGGACATCAGGGCTAGTCCTAGGGTTAGCCACTGACCATTTATCTCAGCAAAGGAACTGCCTGCCATGCTGAAAACGGTGGCAGTGGCCCACAGGCTTTTGTACCTGATGTTTCAACAGCAGGCTCAGAAGCCAGCCAGTGTCAGCCCCAAGACACAGTGGTCTTCAACTCACACAGGGTCATGAAGTGAACTAAGGACTGCGACTTCCACGGGTGTCGCCCAACAGATGAACTGCACACATGGCCCATGTAAGTGGCCCCCTTCTGACTGGAACCCATCTCTTCTGTACCTGGCACAGGAAGTTCAGCACACTTCTGATTCTCCTTCTGGGAAGTGAGGGCAGTGCAAAGGGCAGGCTGCTAGTTTAAGTTACAGAATTAAGCGTTGATCATTCTTAACATCTCTACCTCAGTTGTATCACAGCACCCATTAACAGAGGCTCTAAGAACTCAAAATCGTACGCAGGACGACTTCAGGAAGCCCAGCAGCCCCACACCTTGGCTACCGCTGGCCCCACTCGGGAGAGAACAAGAAAGGAAGACAGGATGACTTTTTTCCTAGGAGCCAGTAATGACCTGATCAAACCATGGAAATTTGTTTCCTCACCCACTAATCATTTTGAAGCACCTGAAATTCTTTCATGGTCTTGGTCCATAACTCTGGAATGAAATTAGAAACCCAAAGTCATGAATAATCTCACATGCCTTCCAAGTCCTGTTAGCTTATTTTGTTCAGCAGAAGCTTCCCTGACTTTACTGTTGGTGAACCCAGCAGAGCTAATATTAGTGCAATGCCCTGCCTTGAACGCCCCACCAACAGCCAGCTCCACAGCCCCACTCCTGTTGCTTCCCCTGCCCCTCCCCAGAGCCTCAACCGGTCACCTCCCTCCCGAAGGGTAACTCGAAGGGACCACGGCCTCCACCCACTCCCACCCCCACCTCTAACCTCAGGACCCCTTCTCCGCTCAACTGCCAATGTCCGCTGGACTTCAAGTCCAAAAACCCTCCCTTAAAATCAGAAAATTCTGAAGTGCAAGGCAAGCACTCTAACCATCAGCCAGCCTATCCCCTCTGTTTCCATTATGGTCATTGTTTTCCTCGGGCAATTCATACCTCCAGTAGAGCGTCCAGACGGGTGACAATTACTGTGGTCTGGTGCCCTTTTCTATGTTCGGACACCAGGTACTTCAAAGTTGAGGGGGATAATTAAGAACAGAAACTTAGCAACCCTTTTAGAATGTGATACCTTATTATATAAAATGATACCGAACTACCCCTTTCTCCGAAGAAACAGGAAAAAGAGGGAGAAAAACTGCAGGTGGCCAGTGTGGTAGAAAGACCCTCTGAGCTCTTTATAAAAAACAGACTTCACAAGCACGCAGAGGTCTCCATCCTCCGAGGGAGAGTGCCCCATGCCTGTAAGTCTCAGGGAACAGATGAAACCAGGAGGCACGGTGCTCTTCCATACCTGCCTAGGTTTACTCCTTTCAGTGGCTCCAAAATTAATTCCTGTGTTTACTCAAGTGCTGCTTATCTGTTTCATCACCAACAACGCCTCCATGACATGAATTTCCTCCTGTCCTCACTGCACTCCTCCCACTCCCTTGAACGGTTTAAGAGCAACGCTGGGCTCAGCTAGTGGGTCTGCCACGAATTCCAACTCCCTCTTCAACCGGAATCTCTGAGGCTTTTCATGCTGTCATTTCCCCTCTACTGGGCTGAAGGTTTCTCAGTTCTAAACTCTTTGGCCACTACTATCTAAAAATCAACCCAGGAAAAAAAAAAAATCCAAACCCAGATACTCTGGGGGAAGAAGGTATCTGGTAAGAAACTACCAGGAAAGAGGTTTCATGAGAAAATATAATTAATGTCACAGAAAAAGGAGTAGAAGCTTGAGTCTGGGGACAATGCTTATTATACAACAGGTGAGAAGACCCTGTGCCCTCAGTTAAAGGCACCAGAGGGCCACACCTCCTGGGCCTTCAAGGAGTCCTACTCACCAAACGAGAGAATGAGAAAGCTGCCTGGAAGGGCCTGGGCACCCAACATCTACCCACCCTCCCGACGGCCTTCCCACGGCAGGCACACACCCCACTCCTTTCTAGTTCTGATCCACAGGCAGATGGGCCAGCTAAACTCTGCAACTAGGCGACACTCAGAAAATGTGTCCAGAGGGGATCTCAAAGAGTTACACTGGATCTCTCAGGAAAAAAACAAAACAAAACAGTCTATCAAAAAGACAGGCAATTAAGACCACTGCCTGTGTTGCCTGTGTCGGTGAGCATGTAGAGAAAAGAGAACCCTCCTACACTGCTGCTAGTGGGAATGTAGGATGGTACAGACACTGGAAGAGTCTAGATGGCTCCTAAAACATCACACACACAGATGACCATATGACCCCACAACTCCACTCCAGGGCAGATACCCAAAGGAATTAAAATGTGTGTCCGTTCAAAGACTGGTCCAATGTCAGGACAGGTAAGCCCACAGAGACAGGAAGCAGATGGCTTTTTGCCAGGCCCCAAGGTTCAGGGTTTGTCTGAATTAATGAAAATGGTCTAAAATGGCCTGCGGTGAAAAACGCACAACTCTGTGAATGTGCTCAGAAACCATTCCACTGTGCACTTCAAAATGGTGAACGTGAATGTTACAGTATGCGAGTCATATTTTTTAAATCTGGAAGGAAGGCTGAATCATACAAAATTGCTGCTATTCAACCTTTGTTGAGTTAACAGACTTTTTAGAGCAGTTTAGGTTTACAGAAAAATTGAGCGGAAAATACAGAGACTTCCCCATGAACACCTCCCAGCACACCCCCTCAACTGCTTCTCCAATTATTAACATCTTGCATTGGTGCGCTACATTTTCTATATTGATGAACCAATATCAACATGCTGTTATTAACTGAAGTCCATAGTTACCATAGGGTTGAGTCTTTCTGTTACAAATTTCTATGGGCAGTAACAAATGTGTCAGTCATTTACCTGCCACCACAGGGTCACAGAGTGGTTTCACTGCCATACAAATCCCTCGCGTTCCACACACCTGTGATTCATCTCTCCCTCCTCCCCAAATCCTGGCAGCCACTGGTGTTTTACTGCCTCGACGGTTTTGCCTTTTCCCCAACGTAATCTGGTTGGAATCAGTCTGCCTGCTTCTCAGACTAGCTTCTTTCACTTACTGTTCAACCTTTTGACCTACAAAGGCAGGGATTCACACTACTCACTCAACATGACAGAACTACGTTCCTTCAGGTATACACAAACAAAGCATATGCATTTGTATACGCATATATACATGCATGCACACGCACATGCAGGAACACACACACCTCTGGCAGACCCTTCTGTGTGGCGTGGGCCCAGCTTCCACTTGGAGATGCACAGGACCCACGCCCACAGATAGGTTCTCTCGTAGGTAATCAGATTTGCAATATACCTTAGGCTCCTTTGAGGCTTGATTTTTGCTAAAACTCCCTCACCCTGCAAGTGCTAAACCTTGCAGGGACCAGTGTAACAGGCTCAACCACTTGCCTTTTCATTTGCTAAGATCCTTCTTCTGTGATGTGATAAGGGGCATTGGCTCCTTTGCTGTAACCTGTGGATGATGAGTGAGGACCATCTTGTAATGTGAGGAGAAATAAAATAACGGCCTGTCATGGCAGAGGCCGCGGCTTTTGCTCCCCTTGAGAGAAAAGCCATGCTGTCGTCCTTTTTCCTCCACCAGACTCGGTAGTCTGTGTGTATGTTTTATTTCATCCATAATGATACAGACACTGCTGGCAAGTGTCCACATCACACACCTGCTTACAAGGTGAGTCTGGTCACTCCTTCCAGAACCCCTGGGGCCTGTGTCTGCCACAGAGTAGGCTGGATGTGCAGTAGCAAGAACAGCAGCCACAGTCCTGTCCTCAAGGAGCTTCTGGGCCAACAAGAGAGCCAGGGCCCCAAGGCCACATGGGACACAGGCCCAGAGAAGGGTCACACCATCTTCAGACTGTGGGATCCCAGACACAGACAAAGAAACCCTGAAGCTGGAAACTTTTGGAACCTGGGTCAACCAGGAACACATGGGGGCTTCTGGAGCAGGCAGAGAATGCTGAGGGCATTCCTCATGGGTGGTGCAGGACATCACCTGGACAGGTGAGCTGAAGCCAGAGAGGCCAGCAGGGAGCCCCTCCTGCTCACGCCCCAGTGCTCCCTGCCACCGGCCTCTGCTCATGCTCACCCAATTAACTGGGCACAGCACAGAGCTTGTGGTTCAGGGAGCTTTATAACTAGAAAGGTCACTGTTGTATCAAAGTGAAATCTGTGTCCCAATATCCTCCTCTCAGTGATCCTACTGTTACCTTCATAATGTTGAGCTCAAGCCCACAGGGCCACTGGGCAAGCCCTTCCATGTGAGGGCCTGAGGATGGTCTAACACCAAACTGCCCACACACGGGGTTTCTGGCCCCAAACACTTTTACATTGGTTTAAAATAAGATGGAGGAACAACCTTACAGCAGTTTTCTGGAGGTCTTTTAAGACGAATATTTGAAAGTTGAAGCATACAAGACTGCCATTTTTGTAGGTTAAAAATAGTCAAAGACAGGCAATTTCATGTGGCACATCCGCATATGTCGTCAATATAGGTGCAGGTGATGGAATGTCTTAAAGTTCAGTAGTGGTGATGGCTGCAGAGTTCTGCGAATGCCCTGAACACGGTGACCTGTACACACTAAACAGGAATGTTACGGTTTATGCATTCTGTCTCAATAGTTCTGTTGCTGACATAAAAGCCAGGGGAGCACTGGGAATGTCCTGTACCCATAATGTATCACATCTAAGAGGCTTGCCTCTCTGTAGCAAAACTCTCTACTGCAGACGAATAAAGTGGGAAAAACAGAAAAACACAAGACAGAACTCAGCAGTGACCGCCCCGTCTGCCAGATCTTCCCTGGTCCCTGGCCACAGCAGCTTCTCTCTGCAGCCCATGTTCTCTAGGCCTGGTTTTCCCAGCTGCCCAAGAGTTGTTAACTCACACAGTCCAGCTTCCCAAATACGTTGGAAAATCTCCAGACAAATACTGTGGCATGAAGGAGCTTCTTCATGTCTCCTGGACACAACACCTGACTCCTGGGCGAGCCAGCACCGGGCGTGTTCATGCCCCACCCCTCGCTCTCACAGCTGGACTCGCAGGCCGCCAGACTCCCACGGCCCGACTACACAGCATGATGTGCTTGGACCTGAACACAGGTCTACTTCCTTTTACTCTGTGCTTTCTTTAAATACCAAGTTCATTCAGTTTAAATTCATATTAAAGCAAAGGCCAGCGTGTAAAAGTAACAATTCAGTAGAACCCAGAGAGACCCCTCTCTGCCTGTGAGTGCAGGACCATCTGAACAATGAACCCTAAATTTAGGATCTTCCAAATATTATTCCTTCACCTCCACCTCACTTCTAGCATTAACATCATTCAAAAACCTCAGAGGATAATTTCACATATTTAAGGGCCTCGTTTAATTTTTTTTCTTCTCACCAATTGTGTACCTGGGTTCCTACAAGACCAGTTGAGGTGTAAGCCTATGGAGGAACTTGTTCTTTTTGAGTGCTGGCAATAAAAATTCTCATTTCAACTACTTCTACCAGAGCATTGGGGTCTTTAATCCTCTCAGGTGGACAGTGGAGAGGTGGGAGACTGGGGGCAGTCTCAGCCATTTGGATTCTGCTTCCTAGGACCCTGCTGGGAAGGTCCTTCTGAGCCCCTTACAGACGGCATCTACCTGCACTCACAGGGTAGATTCGAGTGAGAGAAGAATCAAAAGCTCCAACGTGACTGAACCTGACCTGCATTTCCTGAAACTTTCACACAGGCTAGAGAGGACTGCTCTGCGCAGCTCAGGCCCCAACCCTTACCTGCCCAGCTGAGGCCACCTGAACCCTAAATGCCTGAACAGGGTGGAAGGACCCCACCCCGATAAATTCAATTCAACCCCCAATATTAAGAAGATTCAAGAGCTATTTCTCCTCCTCTGAGGAACTGGTAAGGAGTTGAAAAAGACTGTCAAGTGTTATTATTGAGACCACAAAAGTGACACATAGCATACTGCCAGATTTGAAAGTTCTGGAACTATGATGACAATTTTTTCTAACTTTAGGCCCTTGCTTGTATTTAAGAACAAACCTCGTGTTTTCCCCTCGTGCACAAGATGTGTAGAGAGGGGGAAAAGTCAGAACCAGAAGGAAAAGGCTGGCATCTCATTCACTCAGCAGTCTCTTCCTGAACACCAGGCACTCAAGAATGTATCAACAGAGGGAGGGAAGATCTCCACCCTGGAGTGAGCAGCAGGCCACCAACACATCATAAATAGGTCAAGCAGACAGTATGTTCAAAGGGGACAGAGCAGTGCACCAAACAAGAAGTAGGACCCAATAAGGGAACCAGGAGTGATGGGAAGGAACCGTAATTCAATTCTGTGGCCCCAGACAATCAGACATGGGAGGTACCTTATCAACCTGTACCAAAGTGAAAGTTCCAGGCTTTAGATACAGTACTTTATTAGTTGCTAAAATATGGACCCAGCTAACATTGAAATCAGCCAGGCAGGGAGGACACAGCCAGCACCAGACCTCACAACCATGGTCTCTGCCAATGCACTAGATCCACAGCTGAGAGGGTGGACACCAGGCTCCCAACCTGTTCAAGCGCCAGAGGACATGTGCCCAGCCTCAAGAAGGGGGGACAGAAGTGCTACCTGTTTTCCACTGAAGATCCATGGACAGGCTCTGGACATATCCTAGGGCTCCCTGTGACTGAAGGACAACGTGAGTCAAGAACTGAACCTCAACACGGAATACGACGTCTGTCCTTAATACAGGGGAGGTTACCTGTGGACTTCAAATAAAAACTTTAGGGTCAACCAGATATGGTAAACCTTTTACCTGGGTAATTATCCTTGATGCCAGGCTTCTTTAAAGCATACTTAGTCCACGGTGAGACAGAAGTGGCACGGTGGTTGCTCAAAGGACCAGGGAGCCACAAGCACACGGAGACCAGAGGGGACATGGCTGCACTTACTCAAAGGCGCCTCAACCTGCTTGGGTCACCAAGTTCTCCCCTGCCAGTCTACCCTCAAACTAACCCCAGCACACAATGGGCAAAGGACATGAGAACATTGTCAGGATCACTAGTCTTGAGAAACACACAGCTCAAAACCAGAGCAAGAGACCAAGTCACATGCATTACAACATCATCATCAAAAACAAGGACTGGAGAGGATGCTGAGAAGTCGGACGTTCACACGCTGCTGGCAAGGATGGAGGAGGGTACTACACGTTCCACAGAGTCTGGTGGTGCCTCAAACACCACGCCATCATCCTACAAGCCCACCCCTGGGCCATGTCTCCAAGGGCCGGAAGCACCTGTGTGAGGGAGACGGCACCTCGGGGGTCAGCAGCACCTCCTCTGCAGCCCAGTTTAGGGAGATGAAAAGTTCTGGAGATGGATGGAAGGGATGGTGGCGGCAACATCAGCGTACTTCATGCCACTCAACTGGACACTTCAACATGGTTAAGACAGAAAATTTTACTTTGTGTACATTTCACCACAATTTTAAAAAGGGAAAACATGGGTTTTTTAAAAAGCATGGCATTATCACTGAAGCTGGTGAAACGGCTATCTTTTTCACTATCTCACAGGCCTGATACAGCCCTGAAGAGCAAAGTAACCCATTTTGGAACATAACTATTTTGTCAACACCCACAGTTTCCTAGACTGCACCCTCCCCTCAGAGAAGGGTCTGGGTCACACTGAACCTCCTCCAAGTGGCCCTCCCTGGGCCTCCATTTAGAGCCCAGGGGGCCATCAAGGCCCTCGTGGTCTCTGCCCTCAGTCACCCACATCCCAAACTCCCTGACACTGAAGTGTCACTGGGCAGCCTGCCCACAGTTAAAATCCTCAGACCTGCCCACCGTGGGGCCTGTTGCTAGGGGACAAAGTGCCAAAGGGCCACTCACTTCCAAACCCCACCCCAAGCCGCCACACTTCCCGTCACCTTAGGTTCTTTAACTGTCTATTGGCATCTACTCCTCCAAGGGTCAACTCACTTACCTCCTATACTCTGGGTGCCCTGGCATCTGTGGCCTCCCACTGACCAGGGGGAGGCTGCCCAGTCCACAACCAGGCAATTCTCAGAGAGCAAAGGGCTGGGGGGGGGTGGGGGGGACAGTGCAGCGTTCAATGCTTTCATGTGCACACTAGTCACTGCCTTATCCAGCAATGCATACCGCGCCAGTGTTTCCCAACCTTGCATCACCCAGGGGCAGGTATGCGACCGCAAGGACAGCCCCCATGTCCCAGCGCCTGCCATAATTCCTGCAACCAGCCAATCCGAAGCTGTTCACTGTGCCTAGCCTTGCCCTTCACCTCACTTCTGACCAACCTGGGGCTTCCCTACGTGGTGTGGCCCCTTCTCTTGGGAATGTAATAGATTCTTCTTTCAATGTAAAACCCCACAGATACAATTGTGGTGTGGGGTGTGCTTGTGGAACGCAACACGGACCACACTCCAACATGGGTGCCCAGTGGCCGGCGCAGGCAGAGGGACGGCACAGGAGCCCTGCAATGGGGAGTGCAGCCCCGGACAACCAGACCCAGACCCCGCCCCTCCAGGGCTGTGACTCTGGGCAAGTCATGCCACCTCTCACTGCCTCAGTCTGCCCATCTGTAGAGTACTAATAGCACCTCTCCTCAGAGGCTGTTCCAAAGATGACATGGGACAATCTGCCTAAAAAGCATTGAAATGATCCTGACTCAAAGCAAGCAGTGAAAAGAATCGTCTGGACGGTGTGCAGAGCAAGTGCACGGTGGCCCAGGTCCGCGGTGTCTCAATCGCAAGGAGGAACTGGGCACCACTGATCTCCGCAGTCCTTGCTGCTAATTCAGTAAATACAAAACACTCTCAGCATGTCGCCAGTCCTATTTATTTTGCTATAAGGTGCTGAACAGACAAACGGGTCAGATAAGCAACGATGAAATGCACGGTGTCCCAGCTCCTCTCTACAGATGCCCAGGGGCAGGCTGCACGCCTCGTCTGCAGTGCGGGTCCACGATTAAAGGCAGAGCAACTATGGTTTCTGGGTTCCGAGAAAACTGAGCAGATTCAGAAACAGTAAGCCCCCAAGGTAAAGGAGCTCCATAATCCAACATGTTTGGGAAACACTGTGTTAAAAAACAAAAACCAGGTTTTTTTTAAACTGCACGTGTTAGTCTCCAACGTTTCCACCCAGAGTCATTCTTCCGTGAAGGAACTCAGGGGAGGAGCGCCAGGGAAACCCACTTTGGGAAATGCTGTGGCAACACAGAAGAGAATTAGAAAGAAGTAGGCTGTGAGCACTCAGAGGCCAGGCGGGTGGTCAGCATGGATGTCCCCAAACTACCAACACTTCCTCGTTAAGCAAAGACGACTAAGACAGCACTGTAATGGTGTGACTGGTGAAGGGAGGGGGGTCCACCCTGTGCAACTGACTGTATATACCATCAAGAGACTGAACCAGCACCTGCAGAATAAGTGACACAAAATACAAAATAATCAGCCCTGGAATTTCCTACTGGTCCCCTCAGAAATGCTTTTCAACTCAATTTATGTTCCAAACACATTTAGCACGAAGATGGCAGAATGCAGATGTTTTACTCTACCATCCCCAACCTCCACCACCCACCTCCATTTTCAAGAAAACCTAAGAACAGCCTCAAAGCAGAAGCAAATCAGTGGAGCCAAACCTCACTTCCACACACCGGGATGGCTCTGCACCTCCAGTGGCATTCTTACCCAACCCCCAATCGAGCGCCCTCATCAGGGACCAAGGTTCGAGGACTAGGGTCACACCACAGCTGGAGCTCTGCTCCCTGACTTTCACTTCACAAAGGTAACAGTAAATCTGAGCAAATTCTCCTTGTTTTCAAATTCCCAGACTCAGGTCTTACAGGAGCAGCGCTACTCAACCCTGACTATGAAAAAGATTTAGCTGGAAGCTTTTAAAAAATCTAGATACCCAAGCCACATCCCAGTCAGTTCAATCAGAACCTTAAGCAGACACCACAAATTGTAAAGCTCCCCAGAAAAGCAGAGATTCACATTAGAGTCACTGGGAGCATTTGCAAATGACCTGGGTTCCTTCCCCTCAAGATGGAAAAAAAATGCTCCACAGGTGAGCCCACTTCTCTCAGGCAAGGCTGAAAATCTTTCTGAGGATCAAGAAGTGGAGGACCCGCTGACTACAGAAGCTGAGGCACAACCTATCTGTTAAGTGGTGTCCCTGAGACTCTAGCAAACAGGACAACATATTCAAAGGTATAACAGACAAAATGAACTCAAAGGAAGGCTTCATTTGCACGCTGGATCCCAAGAAAACTGGACAAGATCAGTCATTATCGGGGCACAACCAGTGAAGTTCCTGAATTTCAAGAATTCACATTTGTCTGATATATCTTTGCCCTTCTCTTAAGATTTAGATTGGTCATATAATGTAAAAGACAAAGAAAACAAATCAAATCAAAGGAAGAGAAACATTAAAAATAGAAAATGTAACCATAAACAGGTTAAGGCAAACAGGTTTTGACTTAAGGCAAAATATATTATCTCAAGAAACATAACTGAGGAAAAACTTATTAACTAGAAGAAAAACAATCAGTAAGAATCAAAACTCAAATAAAGGTATTTGTTATATTTAAAATATCTGTCTAAATCCAAACAACTAGAAGGCAGAAAAATGTTCAAACCGAAAGACTGGCTGAGCAAATGTCACAAATAAGAAGAATCATATAATATTAATAAGCAATTTAATCAGAAGTAAAAAGGAAAAGGGAAACTTTAAAGGTACAATCCTCAATGAGGATCCTTTGTAAATATACAGTGAACAGCAAAAGTATTTTACAATTGTTGATATGGAAAAATACAATAAATAATACAACAATAAACTCTGTGTTTTGCCTACTCACAACTGTAAACCTACTTTGCCTCACCCTGTATACGTCCAAAACAGAAAGTAAAAATTGAAGTAAAATTAGAGAAACAAAAAGAAATAAATGGCAGATACGTGAATTCACTTCTGTCCTAGGCAGATAAAGAAAACAAAAGTATAAGAAAGATACAAGAAAATGAAATTACATAACCAGTAAGGTTCCTGGACTGAGATTATGTTTTTCTAAGTTCCAAATGGATATAACAAGCAATAACCAAAGTTTAAACCATTAAAAAACATGAAATTCCCCAACACTAATATATATAGACCACACTCTCTATAAACAAAATACAGTAAAACTAGAAAATAATTCCCTAGAAATATTAAAATTTCTTCTATGACTCTTGAATCACAAAAGAAATAAAAATTGAGATTATAGAATATCTAGAAAATACAATAAAAAACATTATGTAACAAGTCTAAACACTGAAACTGATACTACACTTACAGGAAAATTTATACCTGTAAGAGCTTGCCTTACTTATAATAAAAATTGTTCTAAGATTCATCTAGAGTAGTGATTTTCAACTGGCATGCAGCAATAAATCTTTAAAACATGCACTACCTGACTATTTAATTAGGGGCCTGACCTCTTTTCCCTCAGACTGTCAAGTGAAAAAATGACAACAGCCAACACGATAGCCATCTAGGGTGAATGAATCAAAATTATACCTACTTCTGTCAGATCAGCAAAAAATAAGTATTTTGGTGTGCCACAGAATTTTTGTAACTAGTTTATGTGTGCCACAAGATGAAAAAGGTTGAAAATAACTGATCTAGAAAACTAAGTGAGTCCAGCCAGGAAAATTCTGGGTAAATGGATAAAGGGACGGATTCATCTTACCAAATATTAAAATTCATAACACTATAGTAATTAAAAGTTGAACAGACACTGAATGTTCTAGAAATAACATCAAACTAACATGAAATTTTTTTTGAAGATTTTATTTATTTATTTAATTTTAGAGAGAGGGAAAGGGAGGGAGATAGAGAGGGAGAGAAACATCAATGTGTGGTTGCCTCTCACGTGGTCCCCGCTGGGCACCTGGCCCCCAACCCAGGCATGTGCCCTGACTGGGAATGGAACCAGCGACCCTTTAGTTCGCAGCCCACCCTCAACCCACTGAGCTACACCAGCCAGGGCCTAACATGAAATTTTTAATGCCAATAAAAGCCTGCTTTTCCAATAATTGAAAAGAAATAAATTATTCAATAAAGGGTTTCACTTTTCTGAGGTGAATAAATAAAGGTGGATCTACATTCTATGCAAATGAAAGATTTAACCATAAATGGTAATTCATAACAACCCCCCAAAAAGGATATTTTTTTAAAAATCTTGGTATGGCAAAACTCAAAATACATAAAATAAAAGCAGTTTAGTTTGACATCACAAACCTTTATTCAAGGAAACAATTATCATAAGCAAATTCAAAGGTCAACCTAAGAAAAAATATGTTCATATGATCTAGAATAAAGTTAAACATTTTTAGAAATCGGTGAAACAACTGAAAACAACTAACAGAAAGTAAGTAGAGAAAGCAAACAGGTATTTCCCAGAAAAAAGAAACATAAATGACTTATGAAGACATCCAAGCACCATGGACAATTTAAATAATGTCAATGCATGACTTTCTCTGCCGCCACTCCCAGACTTACTGAAATTAAAATACTTGACAATTTCCAGTGTTAGTCATGGCTTGGAGAATCCAGAAAAGCTCAAACTCTTGGGGGGAGTATAAACTGCTACCACCTTCTAGAAGAGCAATTTTGTAGAATCTGAAAAAAACTTTTAAATAAATACCTTGGACAAAAAATTCACTTCTGAGAACTGACTCCACAGATACAAACACACAAAAAAAAACAAGTATGTATCCACAGATGTTTGTTTGCAGCGCTGTTTTATGTCAGTAGCCAAAATCATAAGTATCCACTCATAGGAGAGCAGTAAAATGGCTTATATACATCCAAGTGACAGATATTAGTGAAGATCTGAAAAATGAGGTACCTGGCACACAGGTACAAAAGAATGTTCTGAATGTGGGCAAGCATGAAGCTGCACAACAATAAGAGTATATGCAATTCCACTGAACTGTGCACTTTGAAACGGCCGATTTTATGTGATGCAAGTTCTACCACAATTTTTAAATATAAGTAAATAAAGGAGATGCACAGACAAGCATGTGTGCCTAGAAAATGTCTGGAAGGAAGCAGAGAGACCGCCAGCCAGGTTTATTTGGGGGTCTCTGAGAGGAAGCATGGGGAAGGGACGTGAGAAGCTATGAGGTGCTTTCAATTTTATACCTTCTCCGTTTTGATTTTTCAAATTGAGGCATGTTACTGGGTTTTTGGTTTCATTTTTTTCTTGATTGTTATTTAACCAAGTAATAAATACATTAGCCTGGAAAAAATTAAGACATTACAGAGAAAGTTAAATGAAGTCTCTTTGATCACACCTGATGCCAGGAGGAAACTCTTGGAAGTATTTGCCTACATAAAAGACAGAAAACATGTAGTATTGTTTTATGAGGGTTTTCACATAGTGATTTTTAAATAAATGCCTGCCATTATAAATAGATAATTGAACACAGGACAAAGCTCCCTTACCATGAGGACCTCCCCCTGCCCCCACCCAAAACTTAGGCCGCAATCTATGGCCAAGGAAAAAGCAATTATAAAGAGCATTTTTTAATTTAATCCTGGACAAACCAACTTACGGCACACTTGATTTTCATTCCTTCTTTTTCTTTTGCTTTGTATCAGCCTGGCTTTTAGACCCCATAGAAATGTGTGGCTAGTCAACTAGGAAAAAATCTTGTTTTTTTTTTTACTTATTAAAAAAATGGGCTCATAGTTTAGTATAACAAAAGAAAAAGTAAGTGAACCTTATTTGAACTCTGAAAACACTTCACTAATCAGAGGTAATTGTGCCTGGGTCTGCCTTGCCAAACAATGGATTTTCCTTCTTCAAAAATCAAACAATGACATACTGAATTTTGCAAATAATGAAAGAAAAAATGGTATACCATGAAAAAGGTGGCTGATTCTAACCTACAAAACAATTATGTGCTGAACCAGACAACCAGAAGGTTGTATTTATGGACCCTAGAAAAAAGATACCTACACTAAGAAGACTCCTGGGTGGCTAACTGGGCTCAAATTTTTAAAACAGCCTTGTAGCCGTTTCCGCAGAGGGGCCTCTCACAGAAACTGCACTTCAGGGAGAAAACTGCACTAGACAGAAAACTGCCTGCTGCCCACCCTGAACTGCCCACCTGCACTGTGTTCTTGCCTTCTGAGCCAGCCCTTATAAAGGAATTCCTAAAATTTTATTTTAACCAATAGGACTGAGGCATTTCCTGTCCATTCAGAGTTGCACAGCTACAGTCCCCCTCCCAACAGCATCTTCACAGACCAATCACAGCAGCTCCATTCTGACCAATCAGAACAGTGCTTTTTGGACCTATCAAACTGTAAGGATTTGGATACTCTATATAAGGATGGATCAATCAGGAAACAGGGGTGGGAACTTCAGTATATATAAGTCAGTTCCCCTCTGGTTTGGAGAGCACACTTTTCCTTTCAGTGCAAGATGAGGACTCTGTTTTCCCTGCCAGAACTGAAACACCAAAGATATCTCAGCAGGGCATAGTGCACAGAACCAGACCAGACCAAATCAGGTGCAGGAGAACACAGCAGTCTAGCCAAAGAGAAGCCTTGCTCCCGGGCTGCCCTGCAGCCATGCTGCTTCATAATGGAGTGGGGTCTGCACTGAATAGGTTCCTTCTTCACTGCACCCCAAATTCAGCTCATTGTGATCTAAAGCATCCAGTCAGAAGCCCTGACAGCCCCTAGGGTGCACACTGGCATGCATATATATCTCCATTCCTAACTCTCCTTCTGCATGATTCTCCACATACCCCACTCTCCAGCACCCAAAGGTGCCTATACCGGTGGCCTCTCATATAAGCAGCTGGCCATGGACCCCTGCACCCCTGTCCACGGTTTCCACAAAAGCTCCCAAGAGGCTGGCTAGGGGCATCCCTTGGAAAACTCAGGGCCAGTGTCAAGTCAATGCTTTTTCTGGCCATGGGAACTTTACACTGCTGGAGAGCTATTCCTGTACTTTGTAACAAGGTAGAAGTGAAGAAGTGCCACTGATCCAAAGGATGGAAAAATGCACTTCCAGAGCTCCTTCCCTTACCAGTCCTCCCAGGACACTGCGAGCCCAGGGCCCTGTAAGCCAGCCCATGCCCACGTGCCCCTTCCTCTCCATTTGGCACTTCCAAGGCCTCCCCACTGGACCAGACTTCAAGGAGTCCAATGGCCTCCGACTTCAAAGGCCCTCACACCCAGATAAATCAACAGGCTGAAAAGCTGCACAAATCGGCTCCCAAAGATGTCTGCTTTCCTTGGTTTTGTTTTTGCTGTTAGCCAGGCTTCCCTGTGAGAAACAAAGGCCTGGGAAAGGGCACACTGGATGGGCGCCTGGCATCTTGGGGCTTTCAGAGGAGTTTGTGAGGGTTCAACTCACTTGCCCTGACCCATGGGAGAACCCCTAAGCCTCAAGTCCCCTCTTGAGAACAAGGCAATCAGCCAGAGAAAGGTGGAAAGGACCAATGGGTGGGTGACCCTTGGAGAGAAGGCCTGGACATGGAGCCGGTGGCACAGAAGTGCTCAAAGGCCACCCAGGGCTGGCCACAGAGCTGTCTAGGGAAGCAGCACTGGCCCATAAGCTCTCCTGGAGGACGGACTTACTAATGTCAGACCCCGGGGCACACAGAGAACTCCTACTGCCCTGGTGACTCTGTGCCGGCTTCCCCAACACTAGCATCCCTGGACCCAGCCAGTTAGTTACCATACAAGGCCCAGAGGACTCAGAGAGAAGGGGTGTTGGTTAGCAGTGGAATCTTTTTATCAAATAACTTCCTTTGCAGATGCTCCAAAAATCAAACCAGTAGAAAACAATACCTGATTAGCATGCACATAAGTGTAGATGTATAGGCATGAGTCAGCCAGGGCTATCTGGACAAAGCACCACAGCAGCCAAGGTGGCTTAAACAATAGACATTTAAGGTCTCTGTTCTGGAAGCTAGAAATCAGGGATGAACGTGTGGTCAGGGCTGGATTCTCTGAGGCTTTCCTCCTTGGCTTGCAGATGACCTCCCTGTGGCTTCACGTTCGGCTTCCCTCTGTGCAAGTCTGTCTCTGTGTCCAAATTTCCCCCTTTTATAAGGACACCAGTCACACTGGATCAGGGCCCACTCTAGTGCCGTCATTTTAACTAGATTATGTCTGGGAAGGCCCCTCTCCAAATCAAGTCGCATCGGAGTACTGGGAGTTAGGACTCCAATATATCTTCTTGTGAAGAAACACAATTCAACCTATAATAATATAATATTCTGTTTATATAAAGTAATTAAGTAAGAACAACGAGCCTCCATCTTAATAGCCACAAAAACTTGAAACTGTAAATTATGGTGGTTTTTAAAATTATTTTTCATTTTATTAGGATATAATTGACTTATATCACTGGTAAGTTTAAGCTCTACTGCGTAATGGTTTGAATTACCTGTATTGTGAAATGATTACCACAGTAAGTTTAGTTATCCATCATCTCTTATAGATACAATAAAAAGAAAAATCAAAAAGGAAAAATAATTTTCCTTGTGATGAGAACTCTTAAAATTTACTCTCTTAACAACTTTCCTGTATATTATACAGCAGTGTTAGCTACAGTCATCATTTTGAATGTTATATCCATCCTTAGTACTTACAACTAGGGAGTTTGCACCTTCTGAACACCTTCCTCCACCTTCCTTTTTTTTTTTTTAAGTTATAGTTACCATACAATATTATATTAGTTTTAGGTATATAATATAGTGATGGAGTGTTTATACACCTTATGAAGTGACCACAATAAGCCTAGTATCCACCTGACGCCAACTTATTATGTTATTATTGACTACATTACCTGTGCTGTGTATCGTATCCCAGTGACTTATTTATTATAGAAGTTTATACTTCTTTTTTTAAATATTTTATTATTTAGAGAGAGGGGAAGGGAGAGAGAAAGACAGGGAGAGAAACATCAATGTGTGGTTGCCTCTCACGTGGCCCCCACTAGGGACCTGGCCTGCAACCCAGGCATGTACCCTGAATGGGAATCGAACTGGCAACCTTTTGGTTTGTAGCCTGCGCTCCATCCACTGAGCTACACCCGCCAGGGCAGAAGTTTGTACTTCTTAATCTCCTTCCCCTCTTTTACCCATTTATCCAACGCCCACCCCTCTGGCAACCAACAGTTTGTTCTCTGTATCTATGAGTTTGTGAAACTGTAAATTTTGAAAGAGCTCCAATCACATTTCCACCTCAATATCCTGTTAAATGTTTTCCATATTTTGCTTTAAGTATCCCCACAGAAATGGGCAAGGGAGATGGGATTGTTTAGCTCAACTGCATGCAGCACATATCCTTCTGCAGGCTGATTCTCTCCCCACCCAGGAACTCTCTTTGAAATCTCCTTCTGGTGACATCCACAGGTCTCCAAATTCATTTTAGCCACTGTGCAATAATCCTTAGTTGAGACATGGGGCCAGTTATGGCTCCCACTAAGAGGCACGTCGATACATCCACTTTCTCATCATTAGAAATAGTGCAGCAGGGAACAGCATGCCTCTTAGGCACATACGTTGTGTTTAGAGCAGGCAACACAATATGTGTGTTTTAAATGTTAACAGGCAACGTCAAACTGCCCTCAAAGTAGCAGCTGACATAGCACAGTGCCATGCTCCCCACATCACTGCTGACATAGACCGCCTTTAGCCAAAACTCAATCAGAAAAAAAAGGGATTTACTGTCTTAAAATCTCCACTTTCTTAAATCCTAATAAGCCCAGGTTCTTTTCCTAAATTTCTGCCCTTTTGTACTTGTTCTACAAACTGCCTGCTATACCCTGTGTTCCTCTTTTAATTGGGGCACTTATTTTTGTTATTTATCTTACGAATTCTTTACAAAGCCCCCTCATCTGTCCTATATGTTGTGAACACATTCCAAACCCTCCACACTAGGAAGCACAAAACTGACTCTTTTGTTTATGAAAAGGGAGAAGGAGGCAGTAAACACCTGAAAGCTAAAATGCCTTCCTCCCTCCATTTCTACACTCAGCATCCTTGGTTTTAATAAGCCCAGGGCACTGAGAATGATAGAGAATGACCCACTCCGAACAGGCTGCTGCAGAGCACTCTCCTAGGGGTGGTAGAGGCAGTAGGGCGTACCCAGAAAGAGGGGTCCAGAATGAAGGGACTGGCAAGGGCTGGTTAGATAAAGCTTGACTGGACCCTCCCTGTGCGCTGCCCCCCTCCTCTACGTGGGGGAGGGCCCCTGGGCCCTGCCAGCAGCCTTGGGAGGCAGAGAAGCAGCATATGCACCTAATGGAATGCAGAGCTACAACCTGATGGGAACCCCAGGGTCTGACTGAAAGCTGCTCTGATGGTAAAAACCAAGGTTTGTGGATACAGCTTGCCTGGCTCCCACTGCTGCGAACAGACCAAGTGTAAAGGCCATTTTCCAGAGAGCTAGGAAAGCTGGTAGCACATGGAATAACGCTTGCCTATGATGCCTGCGATAACAGCATTGCAATTATGTGGAATAGTTCTTACCATTCATGCTTAAGTGTTTCCAGTTAAAAAATTAAGGCTGTCTAGGGCTCATTAAGTGGGCCAGAGGGAATGAACCAAAATTAACAGGACATGGCAACTGTTGAAGTTGGGTGAAAAATATGTAGGGGTTCATGGTACTAGGCTAATTTTACATATGTTTGACATCTTCTATAATTAAAAAGCTAAGGAAAAACATGTTAGAAGTTCTGGCAATCCAATCCCCCAGCCAAGATGGAGGCACAGGCAGGTACACTTTGCTTCCTCACAAAACCAAAAGAAGGACAATAACAAATTTAAAAATAAAAAACAACCAGAACTGCCAGAAAATTGAACTGTGTGGAAGTCCAACAACCAAGGAGTTAAAGAAGAAACATTCATCCAGACTGGGAGGAGGGGCAGAGACAGACAGGTGGGTGTAGAGCAGGTGGCAAGGCAGCAGCTGGTGGACCAGGTGGTCCCACATTAGCATATGGATAATCTGGGGAGAACTGGGGAGGGAGATAGACAACACAACCCAGGGATCCAGCACAGGGAAACTAAAGCCTCAAACCTCTGGCTGTAAAAACCTATAGGGGCTGCAGCAGTGGGAGAAACTCCCAACCTCACAGTAGAGTTTGTTGGAGAGACCCACAGGATCCAAGAATGTACACAAGCCCACCCACCTGGGAATCAGCACCAGAAGGACCCAAATTGCTTGTGGGTAACAAAGAGAGTGACTGAAAGCTGGGCAAGAGCTGAACAAGCAGCACTGTTCTTTCTCAGACCCCTCCCTCACATACAACGCTACATAACCATGTGGGTGGCCCTGCCCTGGCAATAACCAAGGCTCTGCCACTTACAATGTAACAGCCATGTCAAGATAAAGAAATATGGCCCAAATGAAAGAACAGATCAAAACTCCAGAAAAAGAACTAAGCAATAAGGAGACAGACAACCTATTAGATGCAGAGTTCAAAACACTGGTAATCAGGATGCTCAGAAAAGATTGAGTACAGATGCAAAATACAGGAAGAAGTGAAGGTATATGCAAAGTGAAATAAAGAAAAATATACAGGGAACCTACAGTGAGGGTAAAGATACTGGGACTCAAATCAATGATTTGGAACAGAAGGAAGAAATAAACATTCAACTGGAACACAATGAAACAAAAATTCAAAACAATGAAGAGAGGCTTAGGAACTTCCAGGACAACTTTAAACATTCCAACATCCAAATCACAGGGTGGTAGAAGGAGAAAAGGAAGAACAAGACATTAAAAACTTATTTGAACAAATAACGAAGGAAAACTTCTCCAATCTGGTGAAGGAAACACACTTCCAGGAAGTCCAGGAAGCTCAGAGAGTCCCAAAGAAGTTGGACCCAAGGAGGAACACACCAAGGCACAGCAGAATTACATTACCCAAGATTAAAGATAAAAAGCAGCAAGAGAAAAGGAGAGAGTTACCTACAAAGGAGTTACCATAAGACTATCAGCTGAATTCTCAAAAGAAACTTTACAGGGAAGAAGGGGCTGGAAAGAAGTATTCGAAGCTTGAACCACATTTACCTACAACCTAGATTACTCTATCCAGCAAAGCTATCATTTAGAATGGAAGGGCAGATAAAGTGCTTCTCAGATAAGGCCAAGTTAAAGGAGTTCATCATCACCAAGCCCTTATTATATGAAATGTTAAAAGGTCTTATCTAAGTAATAGAAGATGATCAAAAATATGAACAGTAAAATGACAACAAACTCACAACTGTGAACAAATGAACCTAAAAACAAACTAAGCAAACAACTAAAACAGGAACAAAATCACAGAAATGGAGATCACATGGAGGTTTATGGGGGCGGGGAAATGGGGGAAAAGGTACAGGGAATAAGAAGCACACACAATGGTAGATGCAAAATAGACAGGGGGAGATTAAGAATAGTATAGGAAATGTTTAAGTCAAAGAACTTATATGTACAACCCATGAACAAGAACTAAGGTGGGGAGTGCCAGGTGGGAGAGGGGTGCAGGGATAAAGGGGAAAAAAATGGGGCAACTGTAATAGCATATTCAATAAAATATACTTAAAAAAAGAAGTCTAGGCAATCTAGACACTAGACTAAGACTTGGTGATTTTCAGTCCTGTATTCAGTCCTGTAAGTAAAACTCCATCTGGCCTAGAAGGCATGTGGATTCTACCCTCCCCTTCCCTCCCTGTTTGAGGTCTGACAGCATTTCCAGTAAAATTATAACTATTTGAGTCTTCTAAGAGCATTTGCTCAACTCTATCATGGATGCCACTGGCTATAGCCACATATTTCATCACTGAACAATTTTAAGTTCTTTATTTTGAAACAATTCCAAATTCACATAAAAATAGCAAGATACATGCATAAAATGCCACTGTACTCTTTACTTAAATTCACTAATTTTTCACCCCACATTTTTTCACATTTCACCCCATGTGCTTTATCATTCTCTCTCCATACCCACATTGGGTTGTAGACATCATGCCCTTTATCCTTTAAAACCCAGTTTACACTTCCTAAGAGCAAGGACCTGCTCCAACAGAACCTCTGTACTATTAACAAATTCAGGAGCATTAACTTTGACAACTTTTTTGTATATAACATACATCCACATACAGTTTCATCAGAGGTTCCAATGACACCATCGGCATGTCCTCACTCCAATGCAGGTCCACCTGGAATCTCACTCTGCCTGAGGCTGGCTTGTCCTGTGGCCTGTTCCTTAGCCGTTTGTCCTTCACTATGGCCAGCTGTTTCATGAAATGCCATTCCACCTGGGCCTGCTGGTTTGTGTCACCATCAGATTCTGGCTCTGCTGCCCCACTGGAATGGCATCTAAGTGATGCCCTTCTTAGAACTGCATTCCCTGTCCACATGATGGTGTGAGCCTTGGCCACCCAGTTAGGGTGACATCTGGTTTCTCCC
Organism: Anoura caudifer; assembly: GCA_004027475.1. Classification (NCBI taxonomy): domain Eukaryota; kingdom Metazoa; phylum Chordata; class Mammalia; order Chiroptera; family Phyllostomidae; genus Anoura; species Anoura caudifer. Next base: position 55,828 of record PVKU01005883.1, on the reverse strand, counting down.
TCTACAGTCACTAACTGTGCCTTTGCCAATAATAAGGACTCTGTGGAAATTCCATGAGCCATGAACATTCCTACACCCTGTCCAGCATTGACCTGTTCAATTAAAGTCAGCCACTTGCTGACCATTCCTGCCCAAATCAACCTGTACAATTGTCGCAAATGTGAGTTTTCCAACTCACTTCACGTTTATTTTGGCATTTTGCTGAAAGAAAGTGGCTTCTCACCCTGACCATTGTGGTTCAGTTGGTTGGGTATTGTCCCACAAAGTGAAAAGTTGCCAGTTCTCTTCCCAGTCAGGGCACATGCCTGGGTTGCAGGTTCAGTTCCCAGTTGGGGAGCAACTGATGAATGCTTCTTTCTCACACAGATGTTTCTCTCCTTCTTTTTGTCCCTCCCTTCTCTTCTTTCTAAAAAATAAACACATAGCCCTGGCTGGTGTGGCTCGGTAGATTGAGTGCTGGACAATAAGGCAAGGGATCGCCGGTCCAATTCCCAGCTGGGGCACATGCCTGGCGAGGGCCAGATCCCCAGTGGGGGGAGTGTGGGAGGCAACCACTCATTGATGTTTCTCTCCCTTTCTCTCTCCCTTCCCCTCTCTCTAAAAATAAATAAATCTTTAAAAAAATAAAAGTGTTTTCACCTCCCCCCTTTTCCTTTCATTTATGTAATGCAGTTAAGTTAAATAACCCCCAAAATTCAAACCTGCCCAGAATGTCAAACATGACCTTATTTGGAAATAGTCTGCAGCAGCAATGAGTTAAAGATCTGTAGATGAAACCATCCTGGCTTTAAACTGGACCTAACTCCAATGACTGCTGATTTTACAGGAGCTTGAAGGGACACAGAGACAGAGTGGGCAGCCATGTGAAGCAGGAGTGGAGACTGGAGTGACTTGGCCACAAGCCCAGGACTGCCAGGAGGCATCAGGAACTGAGGAGGCAAAAGGATTCTCCCTCATGGCCTTCGGGGAGAAGCATGCACTGCTGACACCTCCATTTAGGGCTTTCAGCCTCCAGAACTGCAAGAAAATCGATTTCTCTTGCTTACATCACCCACTTTGTAGTACTTTGTTATGCCAATACATTGGAACTAATACATGTAGTTAATTACATACTTATCATAATTTCTTTCTTAACCTTTTTTTAAAAGATTTTATTGATTTATTTTTAGAGAGGGGGTAAGGAAAGGAGAACGAGAGGGAGAGAAACATCAATGTGTGGCTGCCTCTCACACACCCCCTACTGGGGACCTGGCCAGCAACCCAGGCATGTGCCCCAACTGGGAATCAAACTGGCATCACTTCGGTTCACAGGCCCACGCTCAATCCACTGAGCTACACCAGCCAGGGCTACTTATCACAATTTCTGTTTTGTTCCATGTATAATTCATGTTTGCCCTCATTAATTTGATGCTTAAACTGTCTCAAATTTGACCACTGGAACTCCTCCAAGTTGGCACTTGTGTTTTTGATGTTCCCTTTTTTGGGGGGGATCACTTACTTTCTATCACTAGACCATGCTTCTGGCTCATCTTATATTTTTTTCCTGTCCTGAGCCCATATCAGTCATTTCTTCAATGCATGCTAGTTCTTCTAATGTGCAACAGTATTTAGAAACCAAGATCTGGGCACTGAGAGCTCATGGCTAACAAGGGGCTATGAAATAACTGTTATGTGTAGGAAAACACATATTTTAAAAATTATGAATTACAATACTCTTAGCATACTATTATATACCTTAACATATATACTATATGAATACGTGTGTGTGTGTATATATATGAGTACAAGTATATCATGAATTATTACCAATCTTACCAATTCCAATCCAACCCCTCTGGGTTGCTCCCTGCCTTCCTCCTTTCCACATTTGTATCTCCCTTCTTCCTCAGTGGGAACCCTGGATCCACTGCTATCAATACACCTCTCACTTGGCCAGTCTCACAATTCACAAAATGGTTTCAGAATTGCTACAACCATACCACTATGAGAAACAGACCCACTAAGAGTGTGAGATCTGCTATCAGGTTGGTTGCTTTTAATCCACATTGAGGATACAGAGTCAAAGTACTGGGTCCACATTCACTTGAACTAGGTTTCTTTTTACTCCTGTCAGCACAGTTACATTATTCATTTGCAATATAACTGGAATTATTTACTTGTTTGCATTCAGTTTTAATTTCCCACCATCTTTAATGATTTAATATTATTTTTAAACATGCAAAAAAACATTTGCATGTTCCAAAAGTCAAAACTATACAAAAAATATATAAGACTAAGAACAGAAAGAACCTTAACATAAAAAGGCCATATATTACAATCCCACAGATGACATGGTACTCAATGGTGAAAAGCTGAACCCTTTTCCTCTAAGATCAGGAACAAGACAAGGATGCCCACTTTAACCACTTCTACTAAACAATGGAAGTTCTAGACTTCCATTGACAAAGCAATTAGGCTAAAATTTTTTAAAAAGAAATGAGGCATCCAAAATCAGAAAGAAGTAAAATTATCCTCAAAAATTCTATCTGAGCTAATAAACAAATTCAGCAAACTTGCATTATACAAAATCAACTGGCAAAAATCAGATGCATTTCTATATAGTAACAAACAAGAATCCAAAAAGTAAATTGAGAAAACACTTTCACTCACAATAGCACCAAAAAGAAAAACATATACTAAGGAACAAATCTAATCAGGTGGGTGAGAGATATGCACACTGAAAACTACAAAACAATGCTGAGAGAAATTGAAGATCTAAATAATGGACAGAGACCCATGTTTGTGAACTGGGAGACTTGTTAAGATGTCCATACCACCCAAAGCCATCTACAGATTCAGTGCAATCCTTATCAAATTCCCAATGACATTTTTTGCAGATACAGAAAATCCTCCTAAAATTCATGTGGAATTTCTTGTGGAAGTGCTCCCAAATAGCCAAACAACCTAACCAAGTAGCAAATGACAAGGGTGCCAAAAACATTCGATGGAGAAAGGGCAGACTTTTCAACAAAGGGTACCTGGAAAACAATATCCACATGCTAAAAAAGGAAGTTGGACAATTACCTTACACAATATACAAAAAATTAATTCAAAATCAGTTAAGGACCTAAACAGAAGAACTAAAATTATAAACTTTGAGAAGAAAAAATGCGGGAAAACTTCCAATGACTTTGGACTCTAATTATTTATTGGATATGACACCAAAAGCACAGGTAAAACAAGAAAGCAATAAAATAGATTCATTAAAATTAAACAATTTTGTGTATAAAAGGACATTATCGACAAAGTGCAAAGATGGAGGTATAGGTAGACACACTGTGCCTCCTCGCACAACCAAAATAAGGACAACAATTTAAAAACAAAAAAACAACCAGTACTGACAGAAAATTGAACTGTATGGAAGTCGGACAACCAAGGAGTTAAAGTAGACACATTCATCCAGACCAGTAGGAGGGGCGGAATGAGGCAATCAGGACAGAAAAGGGTCGAGGCAAGGCAGCAGCTGGCAGACCCAGTAAGGCGGCAGATCGTGGAGGGACATGGCACACAAAGCAGCTGGCAGACAGCACAGTCCCACATTCTCAAGCAGATAAACCAGGCAAAATTGGGGAGCGAGACAGACCATGCAACCCAGGGTTCCATCCCAGGGAAATAAAGTCTCAAAACACTGATTGAACACATCTGTGGGGGTTGAGGTGCCAGGAGAAACTCCCAGCCTCACAGGAGAGTTCACTGGAGGAGACCCACAGGATCCTAGAACATACACAAACCCACCCACATGGGAATCAGCACCAGAAGGGCCCAATTTGCTTGTGGGAAGCAGGGGAAGTGACTGAGGGCCGGTAGAGAACGGAGCAAGCACCATTGTTCCCTCTCAGACCCTTCCAGCACATTCAGCATCACAACCCAGTGACTGGGGGGAAAGGTTCCGCCCCTCATAGTAACAAGTGCATCAAGACAAAAAAAAATGGCCCAAATGAAAGAACAGATCAAAACTCCAGGAAAAAATATAACTAAGTAATGAAGAGATAGCCAACCTATCAGATACACAGTTCAAAACACTAGTAACCAGGATGCTCACTGAATTGGTTGAATTTGGTTGCAAATTAGATGAAAAAATGAAGGCAATGCTAAGTGAAATAAAGGAATATGTACAGGGAACCAATAGTGATGGGAAGGGAACTGGGACTCAGATCAACGGTGTGGACCAGAAGGAAGAAAGAAACATCCAACCAGAAAAGAATGAAGAAACAAGAATTCAAAAAAATGAGGAGAGACTTAGGAACCTCCAGGACATATTTAAACGTTCCAACATCCAAATTATATGGGTACCAGAAGGAGAAGAAGAAGAGCAACAAATTGAAAACTTATTTGAACAAATAATGAAGGAGAACTTCTCCAACTGGCAAAGGAAATAGACTTCCAGGAAGCTCAGAGAGTCCAAAGAAGTTGGACCCAAGGAGGAACACACCAAGACACATCAGAATTACATTACCCAAGGTTAAAATGAAGGAGAGAATCCTAAAAGCATCAAGAGAAAAGGGGACAGTTACCTACAAAGGAGTTCCCATAAGACTGTCAGCTGATTTCTCAAAAGAGACCTTACAGGCAAGAAGGGGCTGGAAGGTATTCCAAGTCATGAAAGGCAAGGACCTCCATCCAAGATTGCTCTATCCAGCAAAGCTTTCATTTAGAATGGAAGGAAAGATAAAGTGTTTCTCAGATAAGGTCAAGTTAAAGGAGTTCATCATCACCAAGCCCTTATTCTATGAAATGTTAAAGGGACTTATCTAAGAAAAAGAAGATAAAAAACAATCACAGTAAAATGACAGCAAACTCATAATCATTAACCACCACACCCAAAACAAAAACAAAAGCAAACTAAGCAAACCATAGGAACAGAACTACAGAAATGGAGATCACATGGAGGGTTAGCAACAGGGGAGTGGGAGGCAGAGAGGGGGGAAAAGGCACAGAGAATAAGTAGCATAGATGGTAGGCAGAAAATAGACAGGAGGAGGGTAAGAACAGTATGAGAAATGTAGAAGGTAAAGAATTTTATAAGTATGACACATGGACATGAACTAAAGGGGGGAATGTGGGTGGGAGGGGGTGTGTAGGGTGAAAGGGAGTGAAGGGGGGGAAATGAGACAACTGTAATAGTATAATAAATAAAATATATTTAAAAAAACAAGGTGCAAAGGCAAACCCACAGAATGTGAGAAAACACTGAAATATGTGTAAATCATATATCATATAAGGAGTTAATATCCAGAATATACAGAAGTCCTATAATTCAACCAAAAGAAATCTGATTTTTAAAATGGGCAAAGGATTTGGACACATTTCTCCAAATACATACACCAATGGCCATGAAATACATACAGATAATTTAAAAAGATGCTCAGCATCACTAGTCACTGGGGAAATGCAAGTCAAAAGCAAATAAGATATGACTTTACACTCATTCTGGCTATTATCTAACAGAAAATAACAAGTGCTGACGGTATGGTGGTTCCCCCAAAAATTAGAAATAGAACTACCATATAATCCAGCAATTCCTCTTCTGTGTATATACCCAAAAACAACTGAAAGCAGGACACACTTTCGTAACAGCATCATTCACAACACCCAAAAGGTGGAAACAACCAAAATGTCTACTAATAGATAGAAAAACAAAATGTGCTATAAATATGGTGTGTGTGTACATAATGGAGTACTATTCAGCCTTAAAAAATGAAGTACTGACACATGCTATAACATGAATGAACCTTAAAAACAGTATGCCAACTGAAAGAAGCCAGACATAAAAGAACAAACACACTTTGATTCCACTTCTATGAGGTTCCCAGAGCAGGCAGACTCATGCACACAGAAAGTATAAGGAAGGATTCCAGGAATGGGGCGAGGGATTGGTAGCTAGTGTTCAATGTGGACAGAGTTTCAGTTTGGGCAGAAGAAAATAGTTCTGGAAATGGGTGGTGGTTATGGTGGCAGAATAATGTGAATATACTGAATGTACACTTAACAATGCTTAAAAGGGTCTTTTTCCATATACATAATAATCTATTTTATGCACGTGTGTTAATAAAGATCTGAGTAACTGCTGTCACTTCTGATTTCTCCATTACTTGTTTCTTTTTGCAAAATTAAGCAAATACACAATCAGCCAGTCAACTACTCCTGTCCTCCATCCTATTCTTTCACTCTGGCCCTGGACCCACTTGTCCTACTCCCATACTCCTTCTTCCTCTCACACTCCAGTCTTCCACATTCCTCTCCAACTCCCTGCCTACTTCTCACACCCCTCACATCCTTCACTCTCCTGCTTCTCACACTCCTCATCCTCTACCTTCCTGCTTCTCACACTCCTCATCCTCCACCTTCCTGCTTCTCACACTCCGGTCCTCCACCTTCCTGCTTCTCACACTCCGGTCCTCCACCTTCCTGCTTCTCACACTCCTCATCCTCCACCTTCCTGCTTCTCACACTCCTCATCCTCCACCTTCCTGCTTCTCACACTCCAGTCCTCCACCTTCCTGCTTCTCACACTCCAGTCCCTCCACCTTCCTGCTTCTCACACTCCAGTCCCTCCACCTTCCTGCTTCTCACACTCCGGTCCTTCACCTTCTTGATCCTCCACCTTCCTGCTTCTCACACTCCAGTCCTCCGCCTTCCTGATCCTCACACTCCTCATCCTCCACCTTCCTGCTTCTCACACTCCAGTCCTCCACCCCCGTTTCTCACTTTTCTGTCCTCCACCACCTCTCACATTCCTGTCTGCTACCCAACCTCTCACACTACTCTAAGACAAGAATGCACCTTGTCACCCTCTCTCTACAGAATTACTATGGTCCTCAATTTTTCAGTATCCCATGTTATAAAATGACTATGATATGGTTTTCTGGTGGTTATTTCACTGTTGAGAAGAAAAACCCAATTTCCAAGTGTTATTTGTCAATGTTCTGTAAGTGCTGAAAACACAAAATATCATTCTATTATAGTGCTACAAGATGGATTTGTAGGGTAGGTTTTGTGACCCAGTAACTGTACCTGGAACTTTCTCAGCCTGGGGCTCCTCACTCCCTATGCAATCTTGCCATCCATTTGTGGGCTGCTCACATTCTAGTTGGAACTCTTAAGCCCCCACCCTATTTCTCACCATCTCCCAAACTCTATTAATTCCCTATAGCTCAAGTTTCCTTGCCTTGGTCATCATATGCCTGTCTTCTAAGCTCCTCTCAGTCGGGGCACTCTGTTCCCACAGGTGAGAGTCAATTCAGTTCATTTTGGCATTTAAATCTCCACTGTCAACAACAAACAACAACAAAAAAAAACTCTAAACAAACAACAATGGGAAGTCCCTCCTTGCTCCCAATTCTAGGAGATGTTCCTGAAGCAACAGCGACAAGCACACAAACCCTGGACAAAGAGCAGTGGCCAAGAGAGCTTCCCACAGTGACCTCAGCCAACGGCCACTTGCAACTAATAAAATACAACTAGTGCCTTCAGTTCAGTTTAATTAACTTTAACCTAAACAGCTATTGTGCTTAGTGGCTGCTATAGTCAGTCCACCATGCAAGTCTCCAGTGAGGATTTCTATAATTTAGCTGGAGGCTGGTTAACTGGCCCTCCTGGAGTTCACAGTGTGGAAGCCATTATGCAGGAGCATTTGAGAGCTGGGGACACCCTCCCCCACTCTGAGGGGGAGGGGGACTTGAAGAAGCAGCTACACTCTCCCCAGATAACAACTCAAAAATGACAGAGTGCTTACTGAAGCTCATTCCATGGACAATTAAAGACACACACACACACACTACCTCCCACTGGAGCTTAAGACTTAGTAGAGGACAAGCCACTTATTCTAATTAGGCTAAATTTTTCTATAATTATTTCCTTCCCTTTGGCTTTGAATTTTTTGGTTCTTTCAGAGATAGAACTTACAAAAAATAAAAAATAAAAAGCCAGAAATCCCAAAAATGGTGCTAACCATACCAACACAATTCCCTATTTTTGAAAAGCTTTCTGAAAATTTCCAACATTATTCAACAATTCCTTGACCAGTCTGTTAATATGATTTTAAGCAGATCACACTCCAGACATACTTTATGACAACTGCACACTCAAAGAGAGCCATCCCTTTCTTATTTCCAATTTTCCTCAACCAAACCAAATAAACACATACTAGAAGGGGGAGGACGGTGCAAGCCCAGCCAGTGCAGCTATAATTAATGGACCAAGCTCCTTGTTTTGCTTAGATTTTTACTTCAGAACTGAAGAAGCCCCCACTGCTACTGAACTAACATTTCTGTTACAGTGCTGAAGTCAAACAACACAATATCAAAGAACTCAAAGGGTCACTGAGAAGCAATGTTTTCAAAGCCAGTCCTTTTAGCCTACTGGTCCTTCCATGACATTGCTATTGGCCACACAGAAGGCAGACTTAACTAGCACTGAATGCTTCCTCTGCAAAGCAATCCCCCCAGTATTTTGCTTTGAAACCTTTCAGGCATGATATTCATGGAATCCACTTGGTGGTCACTGGTCACTACAAGGTCCCCAAAGAAGGAAATATTTTAATGACAACTTTCTTTACCAGGAACAGAGTCATAGCCTGTAAGGACACCCCCTTCCTCGTGAGGCACAGCGGAGTAAACCCAAAGCTTCGCAGCCAGCCCTTCTCCACAGGGCAACCACAGGAATGGGGGTGGGGCACAGGTCCCCCTCCAGGTTCCCAGGAAATGGACCAGATAAACACCAAAAGGCCTCTGGAATTAGAAGATGGCTATAAACCCTGTGGGGGGGACGGGTAACACTTAGCAGCCCACTTTCTTTCTTTCCTGACCACAATTTAGAATTAGTATAATTAGAGCACACAAATTTCCTGTACTTAATCAGACTGGTGGGGGGGTGGGGGTCTGCAGATTAGAGAGGCCCAGCCTTTCACACCCAGTTCCATTTCAATGATAATGATAATTTTCTACATCCTGGAGTCCTTTAAAATACATTTTAAAGGAGTACCACCTCTCCAGCTGAAACCTAGCTTTAGAATTCCCCTTTAAGGGATTCATCTTCCCTACCTGTCAGACAGGCTATTCCCCCACTCACATTTTCATCCCTCTGATCTCAGGGAAAAGATTCCTAAAAAAGAACAGGATAAAATTCTGACTCGGCCAGGCTTAATTGTCTTTGAGAGTAAACCAAGGCAAGTCATGCCCTAACAAATAATGACATATACGTAACAATTACAGCTGTACTTTGACCAAACAATAGCAAGAAGGTTTACCAATAAAAATAGAAATTATTTCACATTGCCTCATGAATCTGCAGGTCACTGTCTCCAAAAGTACCCCTGGTAAACTGTACACTTTTGAACTCATGTTGCTTTTTTTGCATGCAAAATGTTAAGCAAATTCTTGACAGTGTACTCTAACCATGACATGCTATGCTAATGGAAGTTCAGCTCACTGACTAGAGTCACCCACTGCTTCCTTGTATAGCAGCCTACACTGGATGTCACACAGGTCAGTAGTGTTCAAAGTCTCAGGATGGCATTCCTTATCAAGTAGACGTGAGGGTTAAATTCGCTCTCACTACTAAATACTGAAACATTTCCAATGTGCACTGCTTCTTTGCTTGGTACACAGCCATAATAAGAAAAACATGTTGCCTTACTACATACATTAAAACTTTTCTTTTCCCACAAAGCCTTCTTATTCAAGATGTTTTCATTTACTTCCAAATGGATCACTATCATTATTTATTACGACCATCACTCCAGGGATCCGGGCCAGAAGTAAACACTACACTGTCAAAATCGGAGGTGAGGCAGTTGGACCCCAAACTTCCATTCCCAGCCTATCCTACCTAAATGGGGCACATAGTACAAAACCTGGGATTTGTCTCGTTAGGGAACAGAGCCTTCTATAAAAAGGGAGAATAAGAACTTGTAAGTCGTTTTGAGATAACCTTTCCGTGTTTGTACACAGTGATTTACGTTTCCTGCATAAAACACATTTAGGGGGGCGGGGGGAAAAAACACATTCAAATTACGGGATTCCTCATCGGAGCAGAAAAGATGCCAAACACTCAAATCTCCTGTAATCGTAAAACTGATCCACATTTTGAATATGATCATATTCCTTGAGTTTTCAGCTAATTCCAGAAGAGAGAAAACTATAAACAGCTTTCCTACTCCCTCTCTACTTTCCTACTCTAGGAAATCTACTCCCTAGAGAGGCTACGATTATTTTATTGGAAAAAAAATTACGTATATACAGGATTCAAAAGAAACGAAAATGACACAGGATTGCTTTGTTCCTCAGAGATTTCTTAAATTCGACTGGAAACGACGATGGCAATGTTTAAATTACTCCGCCCGAAACGCAAGCTACTTTCCTGTTCTGCTTACAACCTCGATGTAAGCAAGAGACCCACCACCCTTTACCACATCTCCCAGCTCCAGCTCTGCGCCGCACACTCCTCCCCTGAAAATGCAACTAAAACCGCCCCCGTCACACTTCTGCCCCTAACCCTCAAGTGGCCACCACGCCCACGCTACGCAACGGCACGTGGAGTCCTGGAGTTTGACCACCCACCACACCCCACCCGCCCGGCCAACAGCGCTGCAAATGAGGTCCCTGACTCTAAAGGGAGAAGGGTTCCTGCAGGTGGAGGGATGCAGAAATCCACAGGGATGTTGTCAGAATTCCCCTGACTTCAAATATACCAACTTATCATTTAGCCGCGCGCCCCGAGAGGCTGACGCTTTAAGGGAAAGCAACGTTACTACAAACCCCCTTCCCAAGTCAAGGAACCAGAAGGGTCCGGCGTAATCGGCATCGGCTTAAACACAAGACACCCAGAAAAGGTTGCCCCGCACTCCTAAGTCGTCGGACTGGTCTCTGGAGGGCGAAGGCAGCAGGACACGGTTAGAGCTGAGCGCCTTCCTACGAGGGTTCCCTAAATTCTCGCCTGCCTGCAGGAATGCGGGGATGGGGGCACAATGCGAGGGGTGCACGACACTCAAACCCACTTATGTGTAAGGGGGCGGCTCACATTTTAGAATTTGAGCTGAACCTCATCCTGCAAACCTCCGGCCTCGAGGCATCACACCCTCCCCCACCCGGCAGGGTGCCCGGAATCCCGCCGCGCGGCGCACAATCCAGGGAGCTCCCAGGTTCTGGACGGCGTGGGAGAACTCCGCCTCCTTCGGTGCCCCAGGGTGGTACCTCCAGGCCCCCTGTGAACCTCGAGGCAGACCCATCCTGTGCGCCGCGGAGTCCAAGCAGCCAAGCCCACGGAGGGTCTCCCGGAGACCGTGGGTGCCCCTCGAGGAGAGTGCTACCGAGGAACCGGGCCCGTCCCTCCAAGACGCGGGCCTCGACCCTCGTCCGGAAGGGTGCCCCCAAGAGTCCAAAGACCACCCAGGGACAGCCGCCCCCAAGCGGCTTCGGCCACCTCCTGGCGATGGGGGAGGGGGAGGGGCCAACAAAAGGGAAGCCGAAGCCTGGCTCAACCAAGTGGTGGGGTCGAGAACACACTTCCCAGGGCCCCGGGGCGGGGGGCTCCGGAGTAGACAGGGGCGCCGTGGATAACCTTAGTGAAGAGGGCCGAGTCAAGGTCCTTACAAGCACCTGGGGCCTGGCCGCGTTCACACTCACGACCCTCGGAAACGCCTGGCGAGGCGCTCCCCGCGGCGCCGCCCGCACGGCCTCTGGAAACACTTAGCTGGCCTCAGAGCGCGCCTTATTGGAAGCAGCCCCGTCGGCGGGCTGCGGGCCGGGAGCGAAGAAAGAGACGAACTCGAGCCAGGAGACCCCGCCGGCGCACGGGTCCTACCTGAGGTCTGGGGCGCGAAGAGCAAGAGCGCGGCAACCGCCCAGACGACCCGGGCGCGCACCAGCAGCAGCGCCGGGCCCCGGGCCATGCCGCGGGCCTTGGGGGCCGGGCGCAGGGGGCGGGCGCGACGCCGGGGGCCAGGCGCCACCACCCCTGTCGGCCGCGCGTCCGCTGCCCTTTCTCCCGGACGCTTCGCAAGCTGGTCCCTTTCGAGGAACTCGTGGTCCGCCACTTCTCCTGGCCGGATGCGCCGCTCGGCTCCGGCCGCAGTGCGGGCTCCGGCTCCGGCTCCGGCAGACTGCAAAACTCCGGGACGCGGGCTTGGGCGTCCGGCCGCCGGGACGAGCGCGAGGGGCGGACCACGGGAGCGCAGGAGGCAGGGTCCCCGGCTCGCCCGCCCCGATGGGCAGAGCAAGGCCGTTACAGGCGCCCCCTGCCGGAGGGACGAGCCTGTGGCGGGCGTGCCGCGCGGGAAGCTGGGGGCCGGGACCCGGGACAGCCGCTCAGTCTTGGGACATTCCTCCCGCTCCGCCCTCTGCCCTGCGCTTCAGGATGCTTTGCTGCAAAGGTGGCACCTTGTGGGTGTCCAGCCGCACCCACCTGCAGCGTGCGGGAGCCTGGGGACCTGGTCACTGCGCTCCGCCAGCCTCCACCGGAGAAAATCAGAGAGCCACCTAGTCCCAGAAACCAGCGGCGCCTGAGCAAGAGAAGCGAGGGCTTGCAGAAGGGAAATGGGAAAGGAAAGGGAAAGAGAAAGAAAGGGCCCGCCCCGCCGGCGCCCTCCTGGCCCTCCCGGCCACGCCGCAGCCGCCCTGTGGGGATCACAGCGAAAAGCTCAAAAACCGCTGGGGTGGGGCTGAGTGGGGGGAGCCCTTGAGAGCACGATACTAGCTGAAACCACCGCAGCTTTTGGTTTACTGTTGTTAAAAGCAAATTGTGTAATTTTACCCATTAAAGGAAGAACACTATTTGTTCTCTGCAGAGCCCCAGAACATGCAGAAGTAATTTGCTTCACTTGTAAAGACGTTTTGAACGCAATTCAAATGGCATATTTTCTTGCTTATTCCTGGTTTTGCTTAACACATGCAAAGGTCTGGAATTGGAAGGCCTGACCCTCAAGTTTGTAACTTAGGAATTTTCTTTGTTTTTGCTGTCTTGGAGAAAGGATCTGGAACCTCCAGCGTCGTAGTTTTTTGTTTTGTAAGATTTATATTTTAACTGACTATAGAGCAGTTTGTTTGACGTTTTTGCTCAAGCACCATTTCCTGCTAGTTAAGGTGAATTTGGGAGAGCCCAGGCCTTGGGTGCCAGACCCCGAGGCCCTGAGTACCCCCCCTCCATTGCCCCTCCACTGCCTCTCTCACACATGGCTACAAATAAAAGCTCTTTCCCTGTTTGTTGACAGCAAGGCTGGGCCAGCTCCGCCATTACCCATGTTAAAGTTAATTAGGCCTCTCGCTGTCCCTGCTGAATCTGGGGTGGCGTCCCACACAGTTCTCATTCCTAATGCAGATTGGAGAAACTGTGATGTCACTGGCCAGGGGCAGTAGGGGATCCCGGGGCAAATGGAAGAAGAACGTAAAATCATTATCCGACTGTCGGGTTCCCCAGCCCCAAGCACAGGCTTCTGCCACCGCCGGTGCAAGTCTCAACTGGGGGCTGCTCTCCCAGTGTTGTCTGAGTACTGCCAGGCGTTTATCTTTGGGTTTTCCTTTCCGTGGGGGTCCTCAAGGATGCTTTAATGGTAAACACGACTTTAAAAATTGGTCTTGAAGCACTTATCTCCAGACTTCTCCATTTTGGATCTAGTGAAAACCAGACAGACAGCAGAGGAGGGTTCCATGAGCTTTGCTCTCAAAAACCGGTCAATCAGCAAAGCTTTGTCCTTTCAGAGGAGGTGTGCTCTTTGCTTTATGCTGCACACAGCTAGAGGCTATCGTTCAGAACTTTTGGGTGGGCAGCTCTGCCATTCCTTCTTGGTGTGAACTTGGGGAAATGACTCAATTGCACTTCAGCCCCTCATCTGTACGCAATTTTCATATGACTAGGTTCCCCACAAACCTGACCAAAAGTTTGAACAGCAACGTGTATTTTTGCTGACAGTTTCTTGGGTGGAGTCAGAAATGTGGGTTATAAAACACATGATTCCTTAAAGCTTCTTAAAAATTATCTTTTCAGCGTTTCTCTTTCCCCACAGTCTCTCCATCTGTAAGTTCGACCTGTTCTTCCCTATCTCCCCCTTACTCCCTCCTTCCTTGGTTGCCTACAGGTTCAGAACAGAGGGGTAAACACAATACGTCTATCATTATAAATGGGAGGGATCAAAATATGCTCTTTCTAAGTAGTTAGCAGAATGTGGCTTAGGTCTAAGCCAGATGGGAGCTACTTACCCCTTCCCACCTGTATCAGCTGTTGCTGCATAACAAATCATCCCAAACCTAGCAGCTAAAACAGTAAAAATGTATTATTTCACAAAGGTAGTTTTTCCGAATCAAGAATTCAGGAGAGGCTTAGCTAGGCACCTCTGGCTTAGGGTCTGCCTGGGGCAGTGGTATCTTTATGAGGCAGCTTGCTTACCTGCCTGGCAAGTTAGTGTTGAGTGTGGGCAGGAGGCCACATGGACCTCTCTACAGAGCTTAAACATCCTCACAACACAGCAGCTGGCTTTCTCCAGAGTGAGCGCCAGGCAGAAGCTGCAGTGTCTTACAGTTTAGCCTTGGAAGTCAGGTACAGTTATTTCTGCAGTATCCTGTTGGTTTCACAGGCCAACCATCTTCCTTGTCAGAGGGAGATACACAGGGGTGGAGAGAATACTGTGTTTTGCCATATATAATGCGCAATCATGCTTTTGGACCTAACTTTAAGGGAAAAAGTCTTTCATTTTAATTTTCTAATTCAACTTTTATTTATATTTAGAAACAAAACCAATTATCGTATTCCAGGGTATTATTTTGCTTGCAGATATCATTATTGCTTTCTAGAGTTACACTTTTAACACATAAGCATAAATAAAAGAATTAAAAAACATTTATATAGATACAGAATTAGTACTAACTGTGTATAATACACATCCTTATTTTTCCCTCAAAAGTTCAGGCAAAAAAGTTCTCATACATGGCAAAATACAGCAATTTTTTTTAACAATGTCTTTTTCAAAAGCAGCAGTTTTTCATTTTGATGATATCTAATTTATTAATTGTTTTCTTTTATGGATAGCACTTTTTGAGTCTCAGTAAGTGCTAGATCAGGCCAAAAGTATCTCTAAGAATGGAATATTTGAGCATATCAGTCTCCAGAAAGTAGGTGACACAGTTCACAGCCTTCTGCCCACTGGTCTTCCGTAGTGAACCTTGTAAACCAGTGCAGTGGGAATTCCACTTGTTCATTTTTTTAGTTAAGAAAATCCTCAACTGAACTGAACCCCTCTGCTCTACTAGCAACAAGCTGTACACAAATCCAAGTACAAAACAAGATAAATAAGACAACTTCTCAAACAAGATGACTCCATTCCTTCACACCACTCTCCTTATGACTCTGGCTTTGGGCCTGAGCCCACACAGACAGGTTGGCCACAATCAGCTGGGACAACCAGACTAGGAAATGCAGCCTCTCTGAGCACTTGACCTTAGACCTTTCCTCCCTGTAAGCACACTGGCTCTATGGCACCAAGAGCTCCTGCTCCCCCACTGCTTTCTTGAGGTGTTTCTCCTGCCCTCCTCTTCCGCTCAGTGTCTCACCAGGCACTCTTCTCACTCCACAACCTCCCACTGAGGAATCTCTTCCAGTTCATGGCTTTAGCTCCATCTATAAGTCTGACAACCCCAAAATTTATATCTCAACCCAAACTGTTCCCTAACCTCCAGACTCATGTTTTCAATCGTCTCCATGGTCTCTTTACTTTGGCTGTCCCGGTGGTACCCCAGACTAAAGTTGTTCAAACTTGAACTCATGATCTGCTATGAACGCTGCCTCAAACTGAGTCTTTTTTCTAAATTCCCTTCCCCACCCAAAGGCACTGCCATCCATGTAGCTCCACAAGTCAGAAATCTAGGCCCCATCTCTGACACTTCCCTACTTCCTTCTCTCCCTTTGTTCACATCATATTCACTGTATCCTATTGGTTTCACTTTCTAGATGCCTTCTGCCTAATGTTCTCTATCTGCATTGTCATGGCCCTAGCCCAGAATGATTTCACCTCCCACCTCGATAAAGTATCTCTCCATTTCTACCATCACCCAGCTTTAATCTGCTCTCCACACATATGTCTCTCAAACTCAAGTCTATGTTGCTACTCAATGGTTCTCTAGGGCCCTTAAAGTAAGGATTGAAAGCTTCACATTACATAGGAGCTGCCATGTTGTGAGGATGCTCAAGGAGCCCTGCATGAAGGTCAGTGTGGCCTAACTGCCAGCCTCACTCTGCACCTTGTTGTTCTTGTTCTTATTTTCCAGGCATTTTTCTCTTCCATTTCCTCAAACATAATTAGCACCAAGCTCCCTTCCACCTGAGGCCTTTTCACAAACTGTACTTTCTGCTTGGATCAAGCACCCTCTGACTTCCTTCACTAGGTAGCTTTCACTCATTCTTTCAGGTGTCACTTCTGAGGGAAACTTCCTCTGTCACCTGCATCCTGTAACAGGTCAAGGTCCATGTAGACACAGTGCCTAGAATCCCCCGGGAGACACATAGCACAGTTGTAATCTTACTGGTATGAGGCAAGTTTATGAGACTTGTCTTCTTTCCCTACTGATTTGAAGCTCCATAAGGAATGAGCTGATGTTTCCCTACTAATGCCTGAGGTGTAGTAGCAGAATATTTGCTAACAAAGGAAGGGAAGGGGAGAGGCAGGGAGGGAGGAAGGCAGGCAGGCAAATGTCCTAAACGATTTAGGACAAACAGAATAAATTCTGTCATTTACCAGGCCAATCTTTCTAATGTATAGCAAATCTTTATAAAATAATGCTAGCAGTTTCTCCATTTCATGCTTACATAACTGAATGAACTTTATTGTAGGCTTATCCTGAAATTACACATCCATTCAAACCACACTGGTGTTGTATATTTTATCTCAAACCTTTTAGTCTACAGACAGCTTGAATAGGCTTTCTTGTTTCCAAAAGTTTAGATTCAGGTATGATGACACAAAGACTCCAGTTTTCACCAATAACTATGAACTTCAGATGTTCATAAAGCTTGAACACAATCAGTATAACAAAGGAATTTTATTTTAAATTTCCAACCTTTATGTCAAGAAACTGGAGCAACAGGAAGATACTGACAGATAATAATACTTTCTTTTGTGGTTCATTGTTTTGTACAAAGATAACTCCCACCTGGCAGATGGTCATCTTAAGGAGGCCCAAACTAATTGGAGCTCTAGTCTTAATCTCCTTAATCATGTTGAGATTTTTTCCTCCCCGACAACAAATGTATGGTGTCTTTTCTAACACCAGTTCTCCAGTTCTCCAAACAGCAACTGGGAATCCCAAAATTTAATTCTATTTTGTCACTAACTACTCAAAGTTAGCATCAGACCCTATACGTTAAGCACCCAGTGCCAAACCACTCTTGTCAGGTACCAGTCAGAGATTCACACAATCCTCCCCTCAAGTTCAATAATTTGTAAGAAAGCCTAGAAGAACTCAGGAAAGCACTTTCCTTACTATTAGCTTATTATAGAGGATACAACTCAGGAACAGCCACATAGAAGAGATGCACAGGGCAAGGTATAAGGGGGGCAGGACAGGGCACTTTTGTGCCCTTGTGGGAGACGACCCTCCTAGCATTGCCATGTGTTCACCAACCAGGAAACTCTCTGAACCCTTTCATTCAGGGGATTTAATGGAAATTTTATTACATAGGCATAAGTGATTAAATAATTGACTATTTGTGATTGAAGTCAACCTTCAACCCTTCTCCTCTCCCTGGAGATCAGGGTTGGGAATGGGAGGTTGCGGGGGCAGGGGGGGGACCGAAAGTTCTAACTCTCATACGGCTTGGTGTTTGGGTGACTAGCCCTCATTCCTAAGCTGCCTAGGGGTCCTGCAAGAGTCTCCTCATCAGCACAAACACAGCTATGCTTGAGAGGGGCTTGCTATAAGTAACAAAGACACTCTAACAGTTTTAGGATTTCTGCACCAGGAACCAGGAACAAAGACCAGAAAAAAAATTACCCATTACACCACACATGTGGTAAGAACATTTTTCTTGACAGGGCAGTTAAGTATAATAGTTGATTCTTTTTTGAAAAAATAAAGGTCAATAAAACCAAGATGTATTTATATCACTGTGATTACTAAAATAGGATTATTGGATGAAAGCACAAATGTTGCTAAGGTTTTTGCTCAACAATATTTCATTCCTATAGTATCTTTCAAATCCCCTTTAAAATAATTTATTTCTCTGTCTTAAAAGCAAACTCCGCCCCATATGAATCCACAATCATCAGTCACTGCACAGTGCTTTACACCTAGCCCCTCTCCTATGGTCTCTGAAATGCATAGAAAATTGTTCCAGTTCCACTAGGTTAGACCCACAGTGAGCTGCCTTACATTACTTCACTTGTTCGGATGTATGTTACAGGTTGAATTATGGCCGCCCAAGAGATGTTGAAGTCCTGGGAATGTGACCTTACTTGGAAATAGATTTTTTTTTAGATGATCAAATAAAGGCAAGGTCATCAGCATGGCCCCTAACCAGTATTGCTGTGCTCTGAATCAAAAGGGGAAACTGAGACACAGGGATAGATGTGTAGAGAGGGAAGCCACACACATAGAAGATTGGAGGTATGGTACCACAAGCCAAGGAGCTCCCAGCTGGAGAGATGGCTGGCACAGATCCTTCCCTGGCACCTTCAGAGGGAGAAGACCTGGCCAACACATTGATATCAGGCTTCCAGCTTCCAGAACTGGGATGCAAGAATTTCTTGTTGTTTTAAGCTTCCCTGTCTGTGATGCTCTGTTATGGCAGCCCCAGGACACTAGTGCTATGTAATAAGTGAACACAGACTAGGGGTAGCCCTTTCAATTTACTTACTTACTGTTCATTATAAAATTACCAAGCATAATATAAGATTATCCAATATAAAATTATTTAAAACAGACAAAAGCTACACAAGCACTCATTCATTCCCTGTGTTAGGGAAGAAGGCCACAGTGCCTTTGCCCCCAAGAGCCAGTGAGTGCTGGTCTGTGATTTCCCTGTACATGTGGATGCTCTTACTCTATGGGGGCAGCTAAATTATCGCAGAGCTAGATTCACTCCAAAGGTTCTCCGCAGACCAACAACCAGAGCTTCCAGGAAAGACTTAATCTTCTAACTTTAGGCAAGCAGAGTGGCAGTATACAGCCCGGCAGGGGAGCGCTGTCTTCATACTTGTGAATCCCAATAAGCTGGTGCTAGATTTAATGGGTGCTTGTGCAGGTCTGTGACCCTTTCCACTAAGGGCCACAGGTCTTACAGAGACGTGAATGAGTCACCTGATACTTCTGTGTTGAGATGTGATGGCCCTCTTGGAGCTTAGGCAGTCCTCAAAGGTGAGTTGATGGGGTATTGTGGTTAGAACAGGGGCTTAGGGGTATAATTGCTACCACAGTTCAAAAGGCCAGTCTCAGCATGAGGTGTGTGATGTCAAGTCTCTCATCACCTGGGATGAGGCTGCTCAGGCTGGGTGCAGCCCCCCCTTTTAAAAATTCTTTGGGAGGGTATCAGTGATGTCCACTTGAGGGTATGACAGTGGAGCCATTGTGTGTATGGGGGGCTCCACCTGCAGGGTCCCCCCAGCTACCATGGATGAGAATAAGTTTACCAAGACGTGATCTGCTTGGGGAGGAAAGGTGGCCAATCTCTCAAAGGAGAAGGGCCAGGAACCTGTTTTTCAATGGACTTTTATTTGGTTTAATTTGCATAGGAATACAGGGTGTATACGTAAAGCTCATCAATCATTGTGAGGTAGAAATGATCAAACAATAGATAACATTCTCAGAGAACTCTGAGGGCCTATTCTGAGTCAGGGTCAGATAGTTAAAGGGCCATAAAACTTTGGGGAACAAACTCACTTCCTGCTTGGACCCTTATCATTTAAATTGAGGATATTAGCAAAGTTGGTTTCATAGGATTTTATGCATTCTTTCTTAGGCCTGATCACCCTAGGGAACCCACACTTTCCAGTACAGGGCCACATCCACCTCTGGCATTGTTTCAGGCTTAAGACATTGTTTCAGGCTTAAGTCAGGCAGGCAAGTAAGGCCACCAAGAGATTAGGAGACTTCTTGCAGTCAGAATGAGGACTCAGGCTATGTCAAAGCCAAGGGGTGAGGGTCCATCAACCCCTTTTTCTATAGCCCCCAAGTCCTTCCCTGGGGGCTCCTTCATGACTGTGCCTGTCTTAGGTCATCCCTCTCTTGAGGAATCTTACCTGTCATTGGCTAACCAGTCATCCACTCGGGGCCAAGCAGGGTGAAATAAACAGGGCAGAGGCAGTGCCCCTGCCAGGGAGATGAGCTTTGTCTCCTAAGTGGCTTATGGTCCCAAGGTCTTTTTACTCAGCCTTAGCCATGGGGGGTTACAGCTTCTGAAACCAGGCAGGGCAGTTCCCAACAGTTGTGGATGTGAGACTGGCCTCTCCAAGACAGGTATTGAATAGATAAATAGCTTGCAGCTGTCTGTCCACTGTGGGAGTTGCTTTCTGATAGCAATGGTACCTGGTACCCAGGGAGGCTGAGGCAAGGAGCAGCCCCAGGAAGACAACTAGGAAGGAACCCAGCACACAGTCCTGTTAGTCTCTTCTCCAACAGGTGATTAACAGGGAAGTCAACACAAATGGCCAGTAAACACAGAAAAAATATGCTTAATTTGACTAGTAATCAGAGAAATGCAAATGAAATGAAATCTTATTTTGATCTGACAAGCATGGTAAGTGAAAATGTTACTTCCCATCACTGTGGGTGGAAATCCAGAGTGGTGTGCAGCCATTTTGGGGGGGCAATTCAGCAGGAGCTATTAATATTTGATGTGAATGTACTGTGACCTAGTCATTCAGTTCTTTTTATACAGAAAGATAGGAGGGAAGTTGCACTGTTTATTGCTATGTCACTTATCTATTGCCACACAATAAACCCAAGGTTTAGTAGATTAAAATGTCAATTCATGATTATCCCTCAGTGTTCTGTGGGTTGATGAAGCTTAGCTGATGCTTCTCCCACTGGGTGATAGAACTACTCAGGCTCAACTAGGTTAAAACATACAAGGTGGTTTCTTTGGTCACATGGATGGCACCTTGGTATTCCTCCATGAGGCCTTTGTCTCCAAGGGAAGTGGGGGACATGTCCTTCTCTAAGGCCTCTGTGTGTGGCCTTTCTCCAAAAGGACTTTTTACATAATGGCCAGCTCTAAAGACCACAGAGTTGGAAATGTCAGTCCTCCTTAAGACAGGCCTGGAGCTCTTAACAGCACCAAGTCCCTTGCTTTCTATTGGTTACAGTGAGTCACAGTGTCAGCCCAGATTCAGTGTGGGAGTGGATTACATGAGGACATGAAAGCCTTGAGCTATACTTAATTGAGAGCTAACTTTGGAGACTGGGTACAACTACATACAGCATTATTTTTCATAGCAAAAAAAAAAAAAATAGAAATCACCTAAATACCTATCAATAGGGTCTATTAAATATACATATACATGACATGATACTGTACTGCAGTATACAAGGTCCATAAGGATTGACAGACCTCCAAGTCAAATGAAAAAAGCAAGTCACATAGCAATGAAAACAAGATAAAATTTTTGTAAAATCATACTAATGAAATACTAACCCCATACTCGATCTTTACTATATAATTGCATAGAATAAGGATGCTAAGGATACAATTTAAGCTGCTAACTGTGCTTGCCAAGGAAGAAAAAGAAAAGAGAATCAGTTAAAGGTCAAGAGCAAGTTATGTCCATGATTTCAGTGTTTCATTGTTGTTCTCACAATGATGTCTACCCTCAATTCATAGGAAAATGAACATACAACTTCTATCTTTTCTATGTTCCTCAAATTGCCCTACAACAGAAAATGACATCTCACCCAAGCTTTTGCTTTATCCCCTTCAAGTAAAGGAAATGAATGTCTGTGCTTCTCCACCCTAGGGCAAGGAATTTCTGGAAATAAACCTCATAAATGGACTTCACCTTAACTGATGAAACTAACATGAGATAAAATTGAAATGTGAGATTCAAAGTTGTATTAACCATTCTCCATGTGATAGAAAGTGTAAATTGCACCAGTTCAGATCTTGTGCATACGGGTAGAGGATGAAGTGTGTCACCCCACAGCCTTTGTGTGGAGGGTGGGGCTCACACTGGGACTTAGGCTGCCCACAACAGAGATGACCTACTGTGCTGGGTTCAATGGCAGAGCACTTGCCAGCAATATCCTCTAGATTTGCCTAGATTTAAATCTGACTCTCCCATTAATAGGCCCTTGGGTTTTTAACAGAATTAATTGAGTTCTTGGTGCTTAGTAACTCTTAGAAAAAAATCATCTATTGTTTGGGTTCAAGCTTGTTAAGATATTTAAATCAGCATTGGTCAAAGTATCTGATCAATGAAGAAATCTTTACAGAGGGATAAAGAAGAGTTAAATGAGCACTACTCAAAAAGTAGCTGGTCTGTGAACATTTTATCAGGTCTGTGACAAGAAAGAAGTTTATGCTAGAATGTAAGCCAACTCAAAGCTTCCTTTCATCAAAAAGGTCTAATATTTTTTAAAAATCTATTAGCTAAACTGAATTGTGGGCTTAGTGGTATAGTTGATTTATATTCTGTTATGAGTTCCTAACTTTGTAGCACACTGGTACACAGACCAAATTTTGAGTAGCACTGATTTAAATCTTTATTCTTATTATTTGCCTGTGTGATTTGTCGTCTGAGAGAGGCTTGTTTAAAAACTCCCACTGTGACTGTGACTTTTGCAAATTTGTTCCTGTAGTTGTGCCATGTTTTGCCTTTTGTATTTCTCAGCAATGTTGTTAGGAACATATAAGTCTATGGTAATTTTATCTAGTTAGACTACCATTTGTTTTGGCACTGTGAGTAGTAAACACTGAGGCCTACCTCATATAACCTTAGCAACAGTGCCCCAGTCTTGGTTAGAAGTAGCAATGTACTGAGCCGATAATTCGTAACTGCTGATTTCCTTTCTATTTAAGAGAGTCCATGTCTGTAACTTCTAATATAGACACCACTGCTTCTTGGCATTTCTTTTTCTTCTTCCTGTCTGGAATGAAGGAGTGAGGCTGGAGGTAAATCATTCATTTTAGGATCATGAGGAAGCCAACAGAATGACAGAACATAGAGAAAGAAGGAAGTCAAAATATTGCTGACATCCTGAGCCCCTGAAGCACTTCTGGTTAGCCTGGCAATGAACTACTTATATTGTTAAAAATAAACTCTTTTCATTAAAATCACTTTTGTTGGGTTTTGTTAAGCCACACATGAAGTCCTAATTGATACAGTATAAAATGATCCCTTTTGATCATTTTCATGCTCTATACCTTAAATTATATCTTACAGGATATTAATATAGCTATGATAGCTTTGTTTTTATAATACAATATATGCCGTATATTGAATATATTCTTATTTATTTATTTATTTTTAATCTTTCTGTTTTGCTTGAATTGTCCTTTTCATCTCCTCCCCCACTATTTATTGTGTGCCTTTTATGTAGCATTTTTAAAAAATCCTCACCCAAGCCCTGACTTGTGTGGCTAAGTTGGTTGGACATTGCCCCTCAAAGCAGAAGGTCACTGTTCGATTTCCAGTCAGGGCACATGCCTGGGTTGCAGTTCCATCCCTGGTTGGGGTGCATACAAGAGGCAACTGATCGATGTTTCTCTCCCACATCAATGTTTCTTTCCATCTCTTTCTCCCTTACTTCTCCTCTCACTTAAAAAAAAAAAAAAGCCACCTCACCCAAGGATATGTTTATTGATTTGAGAGAGAGAGAAATATTGATGTGAGAGAGAAACATTGATTGGCTGCCTCCTTGTATGCAACCCAACCAGGAATCAAACCAAAAACCTAGGTATGGGCCCTGATCAGGGATCAAACCAACAACCTTTTGGTGTATAGAACAATACTCCAACCAACTGAGGCACCTGGCCAGGGCTATGCAGCATACTTTTAATATCTAAGTCAGTTGTCTCCAACACTGTAGATAAAATTAATCTTTATATATGTGTGTGTGTATATATATATGAGACTTTGTTTTTAACAACTTATTTTAGGTTTCCAATTTATTATGCTTTCTCTTTATTTCTATGGTTTTCCTTTTTTGCCTCCTGTTGAATTTGTGTGTGTGTGTGTGTGTATTTACTATATTGTTTGAAAGATCCATTATATTTCTATTTTTATTGATTATCCTGAGAAACTATATAAACTTAAATTTAAATCTGAGGTTATTAACTAGCCTGTTCTGAATAAGACAAGGAATTTTAACTCTCTTCCAACCTATTCCTTTTTCATCATGCATGGCATTATCTGGTATTTTATTTTTAGCTTTGTGAAACAAGTATTTTGTTATCTTTTTATTATTTCTATAATCAGCACTTGATGTTTTTGAATTTTACTCTTATACCATCATACAGTAAAACTGACTTATTTTGGAGATAGAATTCTATGAATCTTAAGACATGCATAGATTTCTGTAATCACCAGCCCAATCAGGATATAGAATGCTTTCATTACCCCCCAAATTCCCTTGTGTTGCCCTTTTATAACCAGACACTCCCCCTGCCCTCAGCCCCTGGACAGCAATGATCAATCCCCAACAATATAGCTAACCTTTTTATCAATTTATGTCTTGTTACACTCTTTTGAAATTACTCTTTTGCATTTTATATCTCTTTATTGCCCTTCTCTATTTGGTAACATTTCATTCTCATACTTTTTAAAATTTCTTTAGATGTGATTTCCTTTAGTTGTTCAGAATATTTAAAACAGCTGATTTAAAGTCCTTGTCTAACCTGGCTGGTGTGGCTCGGTTGGTTGGAGCATTGCCCTGTAAACCAAAAGACTGTTTGTTCAATTACCAGTCAGGGTACATGCTTGGGTTGTGGGTCCAGCCCCTAGTTGGGGAATGTGCAAGAGGCAGCCAGTTGATGTATCTCTCCCTCCTTTCCTCTCTCTCTAAAATCAATAAGCATGTCCTCAGAAGAGTATACAAGAAAAAAAAATGAAGTCTTTGTTTAGAGGGTCCAATGTCTAAGCTTTCCCAGGGACAGTTTCTATTGATTTTTTTCCCCTGGTGTATGGGCTATACTTACTTGGTTTTTTGCATGCCTTATAATTATTTTTATTAAAAACTGGACATTTTAAATAATAATATAATGTGGCAGCCCTGGAAATCAGATTTTCCTTTCTCCCAGGATTTGTTCTTGTTGCTTGTTTTTGTTATTATTTGTGTATTTAACAACTTTTCTGAGTAAGTTCTGTGTGTATTCTTTACTGTGTGTGGCCACTTAAGTCTCTGTTTGATTAGCTTAGTGGTCAGCTAGTAATCAGAGATTTCCTTAAACACCTGGAACGAATGAGAATTCTCCCAATTTTTAACAAGGGCTCTGTATACTTATTGGGGCATACCTTTGACACTTGGCCAGGCAGTTGACAACTCTGCCTTAGCCTTCCCTTCCTGCTGACACAGAGCCTAAAAGCCAGAGAGAAGTGAGAGCTAAGGTCATTCCCGAGCACGCACAGAGCCATGTGTATGTGCATAGCCTTCTAGATTCCCTCGAATATACTGGAGCTTCTCAAAGCCCCTATGGATATCTCATTTTCCAGTTTTTCCTTTTAAGGTTTTTTGTTAGCCTATAATTTGCCCTAACTTTGTGCAGTTGTGAAGTTAGACAATTACCTCTAAATGTTTGTAACAAACACTTCTTAGCAAAGGCTTTTTTCTCACTGGGTGAGCTTTGAATCAGGTTAAATGACATCCTGTAACTGAGGTCTTCCAGGGAACCCCTTATACATGTTAAATAAGGACAGTTCTCTGAGACAAGGCTCTACTTCCCACTTCCATTCTGCCCTCCCCGGTAGCTGTCAGGCTGCTGGTTTTTAAGGTTTCTGAAGAGCTGGAGAGAAAGAGATGGGAACAGGGCAAGTTAAAGGTCCACTAAGCTTCCTGTTCTTACTGACACTTGGCTGCTTTCCTTGCATAAATGCTCCCTGGATTGCTACAAGACTTTGGCTAATTTCCAAGATTCCCAAAAAATTAATTCTGATAATTTTACCAGTTTTCTCATAGCTTTTATGAGGCAGGGAATTTTTCACAAGTCCTTACTCCACCATTTTCACTGATCTTGAACTCAGTATTACCAGGATTTTACCTCTACCTCTTCACAAAACCTGCTCTTAACAAGATCTTTCATGATTTCCATGGCTCTAATCCCAGGAGTCAGTTATAAAATTTAATCTTCTTGACTTACTAGTAGATTTTGACCCTCATCTTCCTGAAACACTTTCTTTGTTTGGTTTTCTGAATATCTCATTCCCCTGGTATTCTTCTGGTCATACTGTTTATTCTCTTTCCATCTCCTTTTCTGTTTCCTCTCATCTCCTTATTTTCTAAGAGTTAGTCTCATTCTTTGGGGAGTGGTATGCAGTCTTGTGTCTGTAAGTGCCAATGTAGACTGACATTCCTAAAGAGCATCTTCAGCTTGACCCCTCTCCCGAAGCCTAATGTCATCTATTCAATGACATGGTCAACATTTCCACTTGAATTTTTGAGGAGCATGTCCAACTTAAAAATGCTCAAGACACAATTGCTTATCTTTTTCTCCAGCCTATTCCTCCTCCCACCATCTTTTCCACCTCAGTACATATTACTCAGGCCAGAGACTTTGCACTCACCCTTGACTCCTCATTTTCTCCCACCTGCCACATCAAATCCATCAACAAACATGTCGGCTCCATCTTCAGAATATATCACTGTTGGTTGGAGTGTTGTTCTGCAACCAAAAGGTTGAGGGTTTGATTTCTGGTCAGGGCACATATGTAGGTTGTGGGTTCAATCCCCGGTCCCAGCATGTGTGAACCTCCATCTGGGTGAGTGCAGGAGGCAAGCAATTATTTTTCCTCTCTCTCATTGATGCTTTCCTCTCCCTTTCTGTTTTCCTTCCTTTCTATCTAAAAGCAATAGAGAAATGTTCTTGGGTGAAGATAAGAAAAAATATATATCCCTGAACTAACCAATTTTTATGACCTCTACCATAGTCTAAACCTCAACCACCTCAAAGCTGAATTAGCATAATTTGCCCCTACCTGCTCTCTCTGCTTCTATCCTTGCCATGCTAAGTCTACTCTCAACATGGCAGCTGGGATGATGCATTTAAACTCCAACTCACATCTTTCCCTCCTCTCCCATTAACATCCTCTGCAATTGTCCCCATCTGTTGGAAAAGCAAACATCTTTCCAGTGACCCACAGATTCTGTGTGATCTGGACCTCTGCTCTCCATGTACACTCCACTCCTATGCCTGTCCTTGCCCCTCCCTCCCTCCCTTCTTCCTCACTGGCTTCCTTAGTCTTTCTCAGCAGGCTGGGCCCAGTGCCCTTGCTGCCTACAATGCTCTTCTTTACGAAGCTGTATGGCATTCCTCTTCACCTCTTCCAGGTTCTACTCAGGTGTCACCTTCTCACTGGCACCTTCCCTGACCACCTTTTTCCTAAAACTGACCATTCCTATCTCCCTTACCTGTTCTATTTTTTTCCTTAGCATGTATCTTTATCTATAATACTATACTATACATTTTACTTATTATTGAGTGTTCATTCAATTCCCCATATGAGCTTATCCAAATATTTGGGTTTTTTTTCCTCACTGGTAGGATGGCCAGATTGGTCTGCTCCCTGGTCCCATCTGGCCTTTTGAAGTGATATGCCACCACTTTCCTTTGGAGCCTGTGCCTCTAGCTATGGACCGCTACCTCAAGTGGTCTTCTCCTCCTGAACCAGGGCTCTGATATTCCCCAGATGTGCTCAGAGACAGCAGGAGTACATGGGAAGTCCTTCTATTCTGCTACACAAGAATGTATGTTTTATTAATCTTTTGGGGGTACAGATGATACAAACAATGTGTAATGCCATGAATTCCAGACCTGAACCATGTAAGTATTTATTTGAGAATCAGATGCCATATCATAAAATGATATGAACAGTAATAACTAAAATTTACCAAGACTAGTACAAATAATAAGATTGAGAATTTGTTGAAATAATAAAATACAAAATGTTTTTTTTTAAACGGAGAGAAAGAAATTAGTATTCACTTGAGGTGGAAACGAAATTCTGTTTTGTAAATCTTGATATAACCAGTGCAGCAAAGGAATATAACAGGATGCATGCCATTCTCAAAATTAATCACACTCTCAAGTTAAACATTTTCTGAATTGCCATATATAGCAGTTTTACTGCCCTGTTGTAAATGGACTACTTTACAATGAAGTAAGGTTGAATAAATTAATATGTATGTATACAGCACTCACACTGTAAGCACCATATGTGTAAGTAATTATTGTTCATTATGGAATTCAAAGTTGTGTGCTACATTATGCATTTTACTTTCCACAGGAGAAAGAGTTTATAGTGAAACTGTAAATATATCCATTTTTATCCCAGCAGCTATTTTAGAACTTTTCGGGGCCTAAAAAACACATTGTTGAACCCATGAAGAATCCATACTAACACACATGTGAATTTCCTGACTGTGCTTCATTTTAGCCAGGACCCACCTCATGTTAAACCAGAATGACCATTCTGAGCTGAGACTCACCAAAGTCTAAATTTGAGCAGAGGGCTTTTGTTTTCCTGGTTTGTTTAACTGAGGTGTTTAGGACGTAGTTTAAGAGAATGGATCAGACAATCTAGGCTCTAAGACCATGTGACTTGGAACAGTTTAGGGGGTTCATAACATATGTAGAAGGACAACAATAGAATAAAGAAGAAAAGAAAAAGAAAAGTATAATATTATAAGATTCTCATACTATCTGCGAAGTGGTATAATATCACTTGTAAGTAAATTGTGATAAATTTAAAATGTATACTATAAGTCCTAAACTGACCACTAAAATTCAAAGCATAGTTGTAGATAATTAGTCAATGAAAGAAATAAAATAGAAATTCTTAATGTCTGGGAAACAGTGTTTTTTTCACCCCTGAAATAACCCTGGCCAATATGAATTGCAATCGAGAACCTTAGATAGATTCACATGCATCAATAAAATAAGAATGAGCTGTTATAAAAATGGAGCAATCAGAGCAAAAGTTGCAAGAAATTTTTTAAGTTATATATGTAATATGTAAAATTGTATATATGTATGATTATTAAAATAACATTTCATTTGCAGTTTCAAATTAATGATTTAACATAAGTGAAGATGGAAGTATCTGTGGTCTATAAGGTAAAATCTGGGAAATTAGAAATGAGGGAAAACTTAAGAGACCAAAATATACAAAGAAGTCAAACAAATCTATTGGATTCTTTGAAGCAGAAAATAAAGTCAATAGGCAGACAAGAAACAATAAAAGAAATAACTGATATAAGAAAAATTCCTAAAAATGAACAAAAACTCAAGTTTCTACATGTAGAGAGCCCACCAAATACCATGTGGAGAAATTTTAAAGACACATACCTAGGTAACATACAAGTAGGAGCAACTACTAAGGGACTGCTATAACTATTGAAATATAGTTCAAAAGAGTGGGGGAATAAAGGTAAATGAATATTCCTTGAAAATTTTTTCTTGACTCCTCAAACTCACAGGTTCTCAGGAGATTCCCAGGAAGTTGTTGCTTTTCTCGTAAATCTTCGGAAGCTCCCACCAACTTTCACTCTGCAGAAGTGTTGTGGGTAGCTCTGTAGAGCAATCTGGGACAGTATTCTGAATTCAGTACTTGGCCACATCTTCTGTTATAACTGCTATCTCTGAATAATCTGTCTTCCCAATCTCTCGTAAGTATTTTTCCTAGGCAGACACTAGTAGTCCCAGGACCACCGAGGGACGGGTATTCTGGGAATGTGGTTCCTGGCTTTCTTGCAGCGTGGAGAACACAGGTGGAAGTGTTGATGCTTCACTGACAGTAGACTGAAGCACGTAGTGCTCTTTCTGTCTCTACTTTCCTCCAAGCAATTGTTTGCTCTTCTCTTTCATGCATGTTCCAAGTGTTTTAATGACGGAAAGTGGCTGAGAGCCTTCTTGTGTGTTTCCTTTGCAAACTACCTTAAAGTTGGTACTGTCGAGTGCCTTTATCAACACATGGATTCCTCAAGTCCTTCCTATGGTCAGCACACCAAGCTTAGAGAGAAAACGTGAATTTGGTAAGGGTCAATTGGTCAAAGACTAAACGCATTATTAGAATTTTCTCAGGAAAAAAATAAGAAAATAATCTTGTTTATATTTTTATTGTCTTTTTCAGAGAACATCTGGGAAACATCATTGTCACTCCATTTGTATTGTTTTAATAAAAAATGGAAATCCCCAATATCAATGTTTATTTTTACAGAGCCAAATATCCCTCCTTATTATAGGAATATTTGATTACAGCTATTGATACAACTCTCAACATTTGGTAAGGCAGGATTATAGCAAGTGTACACTGTTACAGGTTGTTGAATACAGTAACTGCTACTGCTGTCAATAACAAGTGTTCGGTGAGTACCACCTACCTTACAACATGATGCTTCAGAAGGCAGGAGGGACAACCTTTCAATGTTGCTCCAGCCTGCGAAGAGCATGTGGTCCAGTTAGAGATGTAATATTAATAGTCCTGGTGCAGTTAGAGATAATGAATTGTGGGGTTCTGACCATAAGTGATCAGCAGGGACTCATAGCGTTAGGGTCTTAAGAATACTAAGGTGTTTAGGTTGGTCCTTAAGACTGATTAGGCTTGAAATACCACACTGAGGTATGAGAGATGTATTCATTATCTATTGTTATGTGACAAACCACCCAACATTTATTAGCTTAAAACAACACACATATATTACCTCACAATTTCTGTAGGTTGGTACAGCTTAGTTAAGTGATCTCTCTTGCTCAGGGTCTCTTAAGTCTACAATCAAGCAATTAGCTATATAAAGTCTCAAATGGGGAAGGAGCCACTTCTAGGTGCATGAACACAGTTTTTGGCTGGCATCAGGCCCTTGACAGTCATTGGACTGAGGGCCTCATTTCTTACTGGCTGTTGGTGGGGGCCACACTTTCTTCCTTGCTGTGTGAACTTCTCCAACATGATGGTTTGCTTCATCAAAGTCAGCAAGAGTCAGAATCTGCTACCTAGATGAAGTTATTATCATATGTAGTCAGGTGAGTGACATCCCTTCACCTGCGCTTTATTCTGCTGGTTAGAAGCCAAGTCCCAGGTCCTGCCCACACACGAGAGTTACAGACATACCATACCCACAGGAAAAAGATGAATTCTGTATACAGCACAGCACACACAAAGATGTGGAAGTGTGGGACCTCGAGGACACATGGTAGATCAAGTACAGGGACAGTGTGCACTCTAGGCAGGGAAAGGAGGCACAAGACCAATGTCCAAGTAGCTTGCCTGAGTGTGGGGGGTGGCACCCAGCTGCATGTCATGGAAAGAAACCATGAAAACTAGTACATGGATCTCCTATCATGTTATCACCAAAAACATTTAACTTAAATCTCATCAAACCTTTAGACATAACTCCAGTTACAGAAATACTGGGACAGAGAAACAATAAAATGACACCAGTGAGACAATTCATGACAACTGGCTTGTTCTCTTCAACAAGCCAAAGTCATGAAAAAATGGCGGAGGGTGGGGGTTGGGGCAGGGAGAACTAGTTTACACAAAAACATAAGGCAGCGTTTGGACTACGGTGGTGAAATAGCAACTATAGGAGACATTTAGGGTAGACAACTGGGGACATTTGAATATAGATTGGGCACTAGACTATATCTGAGAAATATTAAATATAATGATGGTATCATGGTTATAGAGAAGAAAATCCCTATTGTTTGAAAGTGTAGGATGAAGTGCTCAGGAGCAGCATCATAAAAACCATTTCCTGTATTGCAATGGTTCAGAAAAAAAGACATATGTTGCCTTATGTCAGGGGGTCATCACAGAAAAAAAAATAAGACTTGGGACATGAAAAAACATTCAAATGGGCTTTCTTATACATTCTAAAGAACATCTTTAATGCTTCATCTAAGTCACACCAGCACAGTGCTCTGCTCAAAGCAATTGCTCCAATATTTATTGTTGAACTGAAAATCTTCAAAGACATTAGATCCCCTTTGGGGTAAAAATTGCTTGAATAAAGAAGGGCAATTTTTCTTATAGAACAAGAAGTTTGGAGAGAGCAGGTGCTCATACAGGGTCAGCAACTCCAAGCTGCCCTCCAGAATCCAGGGTCTTTCTGTCTCTTGCTCCTCCGCCCTTGGTGTAATGAGTAAGAGCCGCTTTGCTGCTTCCGGTCTGCAGATGGCTGCAGCAGCCTTCTGTGGAACAGGACGGGGAACAGGGTGGTACTAGTCTCAGAAACCTCCCAGGGGACTTTCACTGACATAGCTTTGGCCACAACCAGTCCCATATGAGAAAGTCTGCGAAACAGGATTTAGCTATTCTAACCCCTCATAGAGGTTATGAGTTGGGTTCTGGAGGCACTAACAAACATTTCTATAATATCTAAATGTATCTTCTAAATAGATTCCTCTATATACAAAGTAAAGAAAAACAAGAAGTTGAAAAAAGTTTAATTTGAATAATAATTGAGTGTATGGATGGGGCACTATTTTTTTTCCATAAACATTTAAGGAGCCACCAACTCTATAACAGGCTGAAAACAGAAGAAGATGAATGAGAGATGTTCCATGTCCTTAGAAAGTTTACAGTGTAACAGTAGGAACAGCCCTGTAAATGAATAGTTGCAATATGATGTGGGAAACACCCCGTACAAGAAACACTGAACAGACAGTGATAAACTAGCCTGGGACTCAGACATGTTCTAGAGAAAATTTGGTCCAAATAAGGCCTGGTAATGAGGACAGCTTGGCACCCAGAGGAGTTGGGAGCAGCTCTACGTGACTGCTCTTGTGAGGAGGGTCCGTACTTGTTCTTCAAAGAATTTCCGTTTTTCAGCAGTGCAAGACATGGAGTCCACTTCTCATGTGCTTGGCACACTGGTTCTTAGCTTTGGAGCTGACACAAAGTGGGGGTGGGGGGTGGAACTGCCGCCATCTGCTAGCACTTGGGGTATTTTTTTTGCAGAACCAGCCAGACATGACTGACTATGGCAAATTTGTACTTGAAACCAAGGGGCTGTGATGGCAGCTGAACCGTGGTCTTTGAGGAGTCCCGCCAAACTGCGAAGGTAACCTGCATTTGCATGGCAGGCTTGCCTGGGACAGTAGTGCTTCCTGACGACTGTTTGCACAGAAACAGACCAGGAGTGGAAGGAAAGACTTTACATCAGGAAATATTGAAATCACTTCAGATCTGCCCAGTCAGGGGGGAGAGAGTGCACACTGTCATCAGCGCTTTAATTTTTTTAATAGAAAGCCTTCACCTCTCCTTTTTTGGTAGCTAGCTTTTTTGCTGGTGGCTTGAAAATGCCTTTTATTCCATGACATTATAGGAAAGGCGCTCTTGGAGCCATAGCTTAGTTATAAATGACTCTCCCACAACTGTTTTTTATTTCCATTTTGTTTCACTGACTGAGAATGTAAATTGAACTTTAGTGCTCTTGTGCTTTCTTCTGCCTCTTTGTGGAAATGTGTTCTGAATTAAGGCCCACGAATAAACTAGAACAGACCCAAATATTGCCCTCCAGCTTTTGAATAGCCTGAGAGCCAAGAAAGATAGAGAATGTGGTTTATGAGCCCCAGATGGCGTAGTGGGTGTCGTGGATATCTGTGTGCTGAGAGGTCAGGGGTTCAGTTTCCATCTGGAATTGACTCAGAGCCACTTCACAAGGAAAGAAGTCAAGATGGGGTCTTTCAGCAGGCACATGGTGCCTGTGGCACCTCACCCTGACCCTGTCAAGGCCCAGGGCATTCCTGCTCCCTTGATGCAGAACAGAACACTGGTGAGCCATTTCCCACAATCACCTGTCTCCACCAACTCCACCATTGCTATGAACCCTGGATCAGCCTCTTCCCTGTTCATTGCTGGAGCCTCCCAGTGTCCTCTACTCCCTCAGTCCTGAAGCAGGTAGGAAGCTTATAAAAGCATTTTGAAGATTTTGTTTATTTTTGGAGAGAGGGAAAGGGAAACAGAAAGAGAGGAGAGAAAGAAACATCAATCAGTTGCTTCTCATATGCACCCCAAACTGGGGACCAAACCTGCAGCTCAGGCATGCGCCCTGACCGAGAATGCAACTGGCAGAACTTTCTCCTTCCAGGATGACTCCCACAACTGAGCCACACTGGTCAGGGCTAAGAACATTTTCCAATTGTCTCTGTGCCATTGTTCTGGAGAGAGAATAACTAAAAGAACATTTCTGCTTCTCTCCAGAGCAGACATGAATCTAGATAAGTGGTGACATTCTGTTTCATTTTCAAATAGTGATGATGTGGTAAAATCACAATGAGTTTGTGGTCATGGTAGTAATCCGTGTACCTTTTAAAAATACTTTTAAAAATTGTGTAAAGAATGTATAATATGAAATTTACCACCTTAACCATTTTTAGGCATATGGTTATGTGCTATTAAGTACATTCACATTGCTACATTATCATTACCATCATTCCTTCACAGAATGCTTTCATCTTGCAAAACTGAAATTCCATCTCCACCAAACACTAACTCTTCATTTTCCTCCTCCTCAATAATCCCCGGCAACCTTAATTCATGGGCTTTTCCTAGATTTTTTGGTATAAGCTATAGGGTAACAATTTCCTGCTTTTCCCAGCATTCTGAATGTAGCCCTGGAACAAGGAATCTCTCCCCTCTCGTTCCATGGGTGCAAGGGAGGAGGGGAACTTCTCTGATGGGCGTTTGGGGAAAGCCAGGGATGCCCATCTCACCCACAATTTTTGGAGGTAACAGGCTCTTCAGATGTAGTTATTGGGTCTTCAGCCTTCTCAGAAACTGGCTGGATGGGGCTGGGGAAGATATTAAGGAAAAGCCCTTAGAAAAGTGGAGGGAAAACCCTTTTCTCCAATCAGCTTTAACATGAATGAAACTGACATTTTGGTCTCTGACTTTCTCTCTTATTTGTTAGTTGGTTCAGAACTCAGAAGAAGAAAAGATGGGTGTTGGTCATTCCCCACAAAACTCAGCATGAGCTTGAGAACATTGTTCATGCTATACATTTCAAATTATGAACACATTTAAGTCAACTTGCATACACATCTTTGAAGATTCCTTAATTCAACTTTCTGCTTAAGTCATATGCCAATCCTAGGGAGAAAGAGCCAGTTCTCTTATTATTAAAACTGGCATTTTCCCAATTTGTAAAGACTGAATCCCAACCACCATTCTCCTGACATTGCTCCAATTGCCCTTGAGAGAAGCAACCAGATTGGATCACAAACCCATGCCAGTGGTTGGGGAGCAGCTGCCTGTGGGACTTGTTATTTGGTGCTCAAGTGGGAAGAAGCCATCCTCTCTGTTGCCATTGTTTCTTTTCTTTATATTTTTTTATTTTGAAACAATTTTAGGCTTACAGCAAAGTTGTACAATGGTATGGGGAGTTCTTGTATATCCTCTCCCAGGTTCATCTAACGTTAACATCTTCCAAACCACGTGATCCAACACAGGAGAGTGAGAGGATGCTACCCAACAAACTGCAGGCCACAGTCTTCCCACTAATGCCCTCTTTCTGTTCCAGGATCCCTCCTTGCATTTACTCTGCCCCGTTCTTGGACAGTTTCCCAGTCTTCTTTGTCCTGGATGGCCTTGACACACTTTTGAAGATCACTGTTCAGTTATTTCTAGAGACTTTCTCTTGATGTGGGTTTGTCTGGTGTTTTCTCATGGTTAGACTGAGGTTGCACATTCAGCAAGAATACCACACCAGTGATGCTGTCCGTTTCTCAGTGCAGGGCACCCCTTGGTTGAAATTACCTTGTTCTCTTGGGCAAGGCTGTCTCTCAGGGTCTCCACTGTGTGGAGTCTTTACTAGAGGGGCACATTTTGAGACAATGCAAACATCTTGTGTCTACTCAGACTTTCCCCACTAATTTTCCCACCCATTGGTGGATCTTGCCTACAGCAATTATTACTTTGGTATCTGCCAAATGGTGACTTTCTATTCCCTTCTTTCTTCTACCTCCCTTAACTGGAGTTCATCTGTAAAAAACAGCTATTCTTATTTCTACATTTATTTACTGATTCAAGTTTATTTGTATCATTTTGTAATCACAGATATTTATTTTATTCTAAGGGTTTGGCTCCGTTGCTATCATTATGTATCTCACTGCCCCATTTGTCATGCTTTGTGTTTGAATTCTGAGCTCCATCTCCCTCCTGTGCATGCAACTGATATGAAACTTCTAAAGCCAGAGCAGCTTTTTTTTAGTCACCATTCCAATGGGTGTTACATGGAAAAGTCACTGGAGTTTTTCTAATATTTTACTATAATATCCTAATAATTTATATTGATTGATGATTAAATTCATCAGTCATAAAAAGTTTGGTATTCGTGGGAGGTTTTGTCTATTTTTTGAGTGAATCAAGTAAGTGCTTGACAAATTGTAGGGACTCCTTAAATGCTCATCACTGTCATGTTCTCACAATCCAGGTGCAGTGTAATTGCAAACAGGACAATAAAGGTGCCAGCAGAAACTCATTCAGAAAGAATTCCTGATTTCTAGAATGGAGATAAATACCTACCCCCGCAGGGTTATTTTATATGTATATTATTTTGTTTTAAAGTGTTAAGTGGACTGTATGTATTCAAACATTCCTCCTTCTTTAATGATTGCTTCTCTACTCCCTGAACTAACTCTGTCACTAATTAGTATACTAATTTCAAATCTTAATAATTTGTTGGTTACCTCTCTCTGTGTGGCAGGATTAAGGATGATTTTTGTACTTGATACTTTCCTGAACTTTTAAAGTTTTTATACAATGAATAGTATTTCTTCTAATATAATAAAATTTTATTTGAAATATTTTGTAATGTAATCCCTAAACCCCACTCACAAAGACATAGCGATTTCACTTTGCTGAAGAGACAGGATGCCCCCCCCCACATTACTCATACATATTGAAATGCACAGTTGTTTCCCTTGGGCACACATACTCATTTGTTTATACATTAGAATGGTGTTAGGGAGATTATTTTGTTACCTTGTAAAACACACCCAATTTTTTTCATAGTTCTCCTTTTGAAAATAGTACCAACAGAAAGATGTGATCTGTTAAAATTTCCCCAATATAGTAAAGAATTTTAATTTACTCATGTTTTGACTTCGAAAACAGGGTTGCTTAAACAAACTCCCTCAAAGTCTTGGAGCGTTGTGAGCCAAGGACTGGATTAAATTAAACAATCGGAGTTTCCTTACCTAAGTATGACTGCGTAGGAGTATTATTAGCACAACATTAAAACAGCATTTGTTCACCGTGCTCTGTTAAAAACTTGAACAGAGTTTTAACCCTTAGGGTTTAATTCAGAAAACTCTTTCTACAGAAATTAACCTTGAAAATACTGTCATTCAATAAACAGTTAGAATAAAGCCACCCAGCCTGAATTCCGGTTGAGATGGAACGACTGAAGTGGGGCTGTCAGCAGCCTTCCCCAACGGTCCAGGTAAAGTCCACTAGAGGGGCAGCAGAGGGGCTGACACTGGGAAGACCTGCAGGAGGGCCCCAAATACCAGAGCCTCACAGTTTCTGGTTTTGTAGCAGAGCTCATCTAAGTCCCCAGAGCCATTATTTGCATGGAAAAATAATAATAATCTTGGTTAATAGCTCCAGGCCGTTTACTTGTTTAATGAAAGTTGATGACCCTATCCTGGGAAAAGGCTGGTGGAATGAGGGTAGAGGAAAGAGTGTGAAGACCTACTCACTGAAGGGATCAGAACATGCCACCCCCAGACAGGCCACTTTGGCAGAGGGGTGTCCAAACCTCAGCCCATGGGCTGCCTGAGGCCCAGGATGACTATAAGTGCAGCCCAACACAAAATCATAAATTTTCTTAAACTCTTTTTTTGCTCATAAGTTTTTGTTAGTGTTGTTTTTAAATATATTTTATTGATTATGCATTAGAGTTGTCCCATTTTCCTCCCTTCATTCCCCTCCATCCTGCACACCCCCTCCCACCCACATTCCCCCCCCTTTAGTTCATGTCCACGTGTCCTAAGTTCTTTAGCTTCTACACTTCCCACACTATTCTTACCCTCTCCCTGTCTATTTTCTACCCACCATCTATGCTACTTATTCCCTGTACTTTTTCCCCCTCTCTCCTCCTCCCACTCCCCTGTTGCTAACCTTCCATGTGATCTCCATTTCTGTGGTTCTGTTCCTGTTCTATTGTTTGCTTAGTTTGCTTTTGTTTTAGGTGTGGTTGTTACTATCTGTGAGTTTGCTGTCTTTTTACTGTTCATATTTTTTATCTTTTCTTAGATAAGTCCTTTTAACATTTCATATAAAAAGGGCTTGGTGACAATGAACTCCTTTAACTTGACCTTATCTGAGAAGCACTTTATCTTCCCTTTCATTCTAAATGACAGCTTTGCTGGATAGAGTAATCTTGGATGTAGGTCCTTGACTTTCATGACTTGGAATACTTCTTTCCAGCCCCTTCTTGCCTGTAAGGTCTTTTTTGAGAAATCAGTTGACAGTCTGATGGGAACTGCTTTGTAGGTGACTGTCCCCTTATCTCTTGCTGCTTCTAGAATTCTCGCCCTCATTTTAATCTTGGGTAATGTAATTCTGATGTGCCTTGGTGTGTTCCTTCTTGGGTCCAACTTCTTTGGGACTCTCTGAGCTTCCTAGACTTCCTGGAAGTCTATTTCCTTTGCCAGATTGGGGAAATTCTCCTTTATTATTTATTCAAATAAGTTTTTCACTTGTTGCTCTTCTTCTTCTCCTTCTGCTACCCCTAAAATTTGGATGTTGGGACATTTAAAGATGTTTTGGAGGTTCCTAAGCCCCTCTTCATTTTTTTTGAATTCTTGTTTCTTCATTCTTTTCTGGTTGGTTGTTTCTTTCTTCCTTCTAGTCCACTCTATTTGATTGGAGTCCCAGTTTTCTTCCCATCACTATTGGTTCCCTGTGCATTTTTCTTCATTTCACTTAGTGTAGCCTTCATTTGTTCATCTAATTTGTGACCAAAATCAACCAATTCTGTGAGCATTGTGATCACCAGTGCTTTGAACTGTGCATCTGATAGGTTGGCTATCTCTTTGTAGCTTAGATGTATTTGCTCTGGGGCTTTGATCTGTTCTTCTGTTTGGGCCTTTTTTTTTTTTTTTTTGGTCTGGTGGTGCCTGATTTGTGAGGGGCGGGTCTTTAGGTGTTCACCAGGGCGGGGCAAACCAATCGCTAGGTTGTGATGCTGTATGTGGGGGAGGGGTCAGAGAGGGAACAACAGCACTTGCTCTGCTCTCTCTCAGGTTTCAGACCCTTCCACTGTTTCCCACAATCAAACTGGGCATCTCTGGTGCTGGTTCCCATGTGGGTGGGCTTGTGTACATTCTAGGACCCTGTGGGTCTCTCCAACAGATTCTCCTGCAAGGCTGGGAGTCTCTCCCAGCACCTCAACCCCCACAGGTGTTTTCAGTTGCTGTTTTGATGCTTTATTTCCCCATGCTGGGGCCCTGTGTTGCATAGTCTGCCTTGCTCCCCAGTTTTACCTGGTCCATCTGCGTGGGAATGTGTGACTGAGGTCAGCCAGCCACCACTTTTTCCAGCCACTACCCCTCTCCACCATCCACAGACTCTGCCCCTTTTACCAGTCTGGATGAATGGTTGTCAGACTTCTGTACAGTTCAATTTTCTGTCAGTTCCGATTGTTTTTTGTTTCTAAATTTTTGTGGTCCTTAATTTTGGTTGTGCAAGGAGGCACAGTGTGTCTACCTACACCGCCATTTTGGCTGGAAGTCGAGTGTTTGTGTTTTTAATGTGTGGCCCAGGACAACTCTTCTCTTCCAGTGTGGCCCAGAGATGCCCAAAGGTTGGACACCCCTGGGAGGTGAGGGCACTTGAGAAGTGGTGGGTACAAGAAGGGTTCTCTGCTCTCCTCCTTCACACCTTAAAGCAGGACATGAAATTACCCATGAGAAAAGTGCCCTCTTGGACCAAGAATATGGGGTTCTTGACACTATGGGTGATTGATAGTCTTCTGAGCTCCAAAGATATTCTTTCTCTATCTTGTAACTTCCCGTATTGCTGCTGAAAAGTCCCATGCTGCTATTATTGCTGATTATTTGTATGTGTATTAATTATGATACATTAGGTAGCAGGGAACTGTAGGGGAGAAAAAGAATTTTCCTCTGCCTCTTAGGTTCTGCAGCTATAATTTGTGAATTAAACTGATACAATTAACAGGAGAAAAATACATGCACAAATTTTATTTCATGTGTAAAATTTACTTTTCATGTTGTACATGGAGGCCATCATAGTAAAGAAGTAAAGACCCAAAGAGGCAGTGAAACTTAGAGGCTTATATATCATTTTAGCAAAGGGTGATAAATTGTGGAGACACAAGTAGATAAAGGTAAGGGGTTTGGGCTTCTAGAGGCAGGAACTATGGGAAGATATATGTATGGGAGAAAAGAACGGAAAGGAAGGGTAATTTAGTAAAGTTTGGTTGCAGACGTATCTCAGTGCCACCTCCAGCTCCAGTGGTAAACAATGTTCTTCCCTTCATGGTACAGGAGAAGGAGACACCTTCACAAAGGGAAATTTATGCCCCATTTTTAGGCAGATAGTCAAGAACTTTTCTATTGGTCTGCTGCTTCTCTATTGCCTCCTGTTCAAAATAATCCTTATGCTAAAGTGGTATATTTTGTGGTGTCATGTTCTGATCCTCCCCAGAACATAACATCTCTGGCCAATATGGAGGCATAGGTGGATCTTCACTTTGTCTCCTCACACAACCAAGAGATGGATGGCAACAAATTTAAAAACAAAAAACAACCAAAACTGCCAGAAAACTGAACTGTATGGAAGTCCAACAACCAAGGAGTTAAGGAAGGAACATTTACCCAGACCAGCAGGAGGGGTACAGACAGGCAGCCAGGGTGAAGACCACTCGAGGCAAGGCAGTGGCTGGAGGACTGGATGGGCAAGGAGGTAGTTGGTGGACTAGACGGTCCCACATTCATGTGTAGATAAACCAGGAGAACAACTGGGGAGCAAGACAGACTGCACAACACAGATTCCAGTGCATGGAAATAGAGCCTCAAAACCTCTGGCTGTACAAACATGTGGGAATTGAGGCACTAGGAGAAACTCCCAGCTTCACGGGACAGTTTGTTGGAGAGACCCACAGGGTTTTAGAATGCACATAAGCCCACATACCTGTCAATCAGCACCAGAGGGCCCAATTTGCTTGTAGGTGGCAGAGGAAGTGACTAAATGGTAGCTGAGAGCCGAGCAAGCAGCATTGTTCCCTTTCTGACCCCTCCCCCACATCCAGTGACACAATGCAGGTAAGTGGGTTGCCCAACCCTGGTGGATACCTAAAACTCCACCCCTTAACACATAACAGGCACTCAGAGACAAAGAAAAATACAGCCCAAATGAAAGAACAAATCAAAGCTCCAAAAATAGAACTAAGCAATGAAAAGATAATTAACCTATCAGATGCAGAGTTCAAAACACTGATAATCAGGATGCTTGCAGAATTGGTTGACTACGGTCACAAAATAGAGGAAGAAATAAAGGCTATGCAAAGTGAAATAAAGGAAAATGTACAGGGAACCAACAGTGAAGGGAAGGAAGCTGAGACTCAAATCAATGATTTGGAGAAGAAGAAAGAAATAATCATTCGACCAGAACAGAAAGAAGAAATAAGAATTCAAAAAAATAAGGAGAGGCTTAGGAACCTCTGGGACAACTTTAAACATTCCAACATCTGAATCATATGGGTGCCAGAAGGAGAAGAAGAAGAGCAAGAAATGGAAAGCTTAGTTGAAAAAATAATGAAAAGAAACTTCCCCAATCTGGCAAAAAACATAGACTTCCAGAAAGTTCAGGAACCTCAGGAGTTCCAAAGCAGTTGGACCCAAAGAAGCGCACACAAAAGCACAGCATAATTACATTACCCAAGACTGAAGATAAAAAGAGAATCTTAAAAGCAGCAAGAGAAAAGGAGAGAGTTACCTACAAAGGAGTTCCCATGAGACTATCAGCTGATTTCTCAAAAGAAATCCTGCAGGCAAGATGGGGCTAAGAAGTATTCGAAGTCCTGAAAGGCACTGTCTTACATTCAAGATGACTCTATCCAGCAAAGCTAACATCTAGAATGGAAGGGCAGATAAAGTGCTTCCCAGATAAGGTCAAGTTAAAGGAGTTAGTCATCACCAAGCTCTTATTAAATGAAATGTTAAAGGGACTGATCTAAGAAAAAGAAGATAAAAAATGTGAACAGTAAAATGGCAACAAACTCACAACTATCCAGAACTGAAACTAAAAACAAAAACAAATTAAGCAAACAATAGAACAGGAACAGAATCACAGAAATGGAGATCACATGGAAGGTTATCAGTGGGGAGGGGGGCGGGGAGAATGCGGGAAAAGAAGTGAATAAGAAGCATAAATGGTAGGCACAAAATAGATGGGGGTGGGGTTAAGAATAGTATAGGAAACAGAGAAGCCGAAGACCCATGGACATGAACTAAGGGGCGGTGGGGGGGAGGGGATGCTGTAGGAAACCATTCTGCGTGGCCTGGGCCCAGCTCCCACTTGGAGATGCACAGGACCCATGCCCACGGATGGGTTGTCCCATGGGGAATCAGGCCTGCATTTGTACCTAAGCCGCTTTGAGTCTTGCTTTTGCTAAAACTCCCTCACCCTGCATTGGGACAGCAGGTGCTTGTTGTAACTTCCTAAAATCCATGCTAAATCTTCCTAGGATGAGTGTAATCGATTTGACCACTTTTTCATTTGTAAATATCCTCTGCCAGTGATGTGATTAGTGGCATTGGCTCCTTTGTTGTCTGTAAAAGGTAACCCCCTAAAGTGAACTCGTGCATGGTAAATGAGGACCATAATGTAATGGGGAAGAAACCCAAAAAAGGCCTGTCATGGAGGAGGCCATGGGCTTTTGCTCCCCTTGAGAGAAAAGCCATGCTGTCCCTTTTCCTCCATTGGACTCGGTAGTCCATGTGAATGTCTCATTTCATCCATAACGACACAGACACTATGGGCTGGTGTCCACATCAGAATGCTAATGGAGGAGAGGTTCAGGGTGGAGGGGAATAAAGAGGAGAAAAAATAGGACACTTGTAATAGCACAATCGATAAATATAGTTTTAAAAAAGAACATAACATCTATCTAAAAATAGCATGAGCACATTGATTATTCCCTTAATAGGACTGGAAATATCTCAAGGTTGGATTGGCACTTCCCATACTCATCAATGTCCCAGACTTCTCTCAGCTCTCTCTCCATCCTCAGTGTGTTAGCAATTGTGCTCTTCATTGGGGTAAGAGGGCTGTACCAACCCCAAACGTCACAGCCTGAGGCCCACGCAGAGTAGCAATAAGATCAAACCATCCCCAGCAGATGTCTTCCTGCTTTTCCTTGG
The DNA here is from genome assembly GCA_004027475.1 of Anoura caudifer. Taxonomy (NCBI): domain Eukaryota; kingdom Metazoa; phylum Chordata; class Mammalia; order Chiroptera; family Phyllostomidae; genus Anoura; species Anoura caudifer. Next base: position 12,271 of record PVKU01005883.1, on the reverse strand, counting down.
TCAGGACAGTGCCATAGCATGCCCAGTCCAGAGGCCCTAGAAGACCATGCCTGGCCTGGCCATGATCTCCACTCCTGGGAGAGGCCATAGTGCAGGCTTCCTATCTGAGTTCAAAGAAGCCTGAAAGGGGAAAGCGCAGTTGGCAGACATCTGCAGTGCCTGTGACTACAGAGGGTCTGTACTCTTTCCTCTCTGAAAGTTTAGGGTTATCAATCTCGCTGGTGTTTTGGGTGGAAGTAGGTAACCCTAAGCCCCATATTCCTTAATTCAGCCTTGACTGGAACATTTGCCTGAAGTGAAAGCATTTAAGGAAAACTCCTGAGAGAATGAGAATCTGTTATAACAGGTGCTTTAAAAAGAACAGCCCAGCATCAGACATTAAATATTTTTTTAGATCTGTAAGAAAATGTTCAGTGACAAACCTGTTAAGCCTGCCTGCACACTCTGTCTCACCATCAGAAAGGCAAGCTCTGGCTCAGTGTTCCCGATAAGAAGTGCAGGCTTTTGTGTCATACTGCTAGTGCTGTGTTAACAGTTTTGAACACTTTTCTTACAACCCTGGGACTACAGCACATTTATCATGAGATAGTGTGAGTTTTTAGAATACTTTGTATAGACAACTGTGTTCACTTGAAGTTGTCAACTAAAATTTTTTTTTTCATCAAAGGCTGACTTTATTCACCAACTCTGGTGACTCACTCTGACTTCATTTCACTGTGATTAACTCAGCCACTGCTAAATGACAAAATTAGAAGCATAGCTCAGGATATAGTCTTTTGTGAATATATATTATAAATGAATAACATCACTTTAACAGGTCAACTTTGAAACACAGGTCAAAACTCAATTTGTTAGGACATTTGAAATTTCATAATAATGTGCTTTGCTTTGAATCTTTTAAACTTATTTCCAAAGGTGTTCAGTAAACTTTTCCAATATTAAAACTCATATCCAGGTTGTGGGAAATTTCCATGGGTTAATTTTTGAAGAGTGAAAAGCCTGGGTTTTTTTAATCTATTATCCTTCTAGAAGGTCTAACATCTACCTAATATTTTTGTTAGGTAAGCTCTTAGTTCATTTAATTTTTTTTCTGTTCTTTCTATACAGTTAATTAGATATTGTATCTCCTAGATTGATCCTCTAATTTCTTGTATTTTCTCCTATATTTTTCCATTTCTTTACCCCTCTTACCCTGGAATTTCCTTAACTTTATGTTTCACTCATCTACTGAACTTGTAGAAAAAATAATTTAGATTATTTTTGGTCTCTAATGATTATTCTCAATTCGTGAATGCAAAGCTTGCTCTCATTTCTTTCTTTTAAAAAATTTTTCTGGCATTTTTAAATTTTTATTTTAATTGTTGTTCAAGTACAGTTTTCTGCCTTTTACCCCCATCCCAGCCCACCCCCCAGCTCTCCCCATTGCTCTTTTATTTCTGATATCAACCACAGTGGGGTGTGTGCATGTGCATGTGCGTAGGTATGTGTGTGTGAATAATTTACCTAAATTTTCTGTTTTGCTTGTTAATCTGTTTTCTTCCCTCCTATGATGGTGACTGTTGTCTGTCTGTCATGTTGAGAGTCAGGGGCCAAGAAGCAGGTTGTATGTGGATGAAGGGAGCTTGGGGCCTGCTGATCCTCACTGGGTGTGCTTGGCAAGGATCCAATTCTATCACTCCACATGTCAGCACCTGGAGGTCTTTTGTCCAAAGAAGGACCCTTGAAGGGGGTGGCACTGCCTGCGAGAATTCTAGAAGCAAGTTAGGCCAAAGGTACCTGACAGACACGCTGCCCAGTTCCTCCTTCTAGGAAGAGCTTGTTGCCCTAGCTGTCAGCTTCCTCAGGGCCAGCCTCCGTGTAGAGAGCACTTTCCTTTGAGCACCCTGCTGGGACAGTCTTGTCCAGTGCTGGATGGAGGTGAACACCTGTCTTCTGTGCCTGACCACGAACTTGAGCACCTGGCTGGTTCAGGATCCCTCAAATTCCTCAGTTTAGTTCTGCCAAAAGTGACCAGCATCACTCTGGGGACTCCATAAATGCTGAGTTCTCTTTTGCAAAACTTACAATAGCTGATGTAGCAGACAATGTTGATGTCACATTCCTGCAGAGCTTATGTCTACAGATCCATGACCCCTACTGCCAGCATCTGTGGCCACAGGAATAAGTGCATGGGGACAAGAATGTGCCTGCAGCTGCCCTCACCCATAGTGGGCAGAAGTGTGGTAACTGACCAGCCTCTGACTCCCCAGTGGGAAGAGCTCAGGTTCCCACAGGGAACCTGTAACTGACACTGTTCCTGGAGCAATGTCAATGCCCCCTGCTCCCCTGCAGGTGCTTCCTGGGATGGCCTACAAGATCACCTGCTGTGATTGATCCTCTGACTTGGGCCACTCGGAGGAAGCCCAAGCTCAGACACAGTCAGTCAATGGACATTCAGCTGGCACCAAGTAGACACCCCACATGCTTCCTCTTAGGCAGAGCTGACCTGGAGGGCAGCCTGTGGGCACCAGTTCCGACTGGCTGTGTGTGGACCAAGGTCAGCGCAGCCCAGTGCGGCTGGATCACCTGCCTCTCCCTCTGTGCAGCATTGGGAGGCTGCTTGCTCTCCTGAGCCTATGTTTGCAATGTGGTTTTTCCTATAAGTCAGCCTTCAGTTCCTGCTCGGATGTCTGACTGAGGCCTTAAAAATCAAAAGTGCTGAGCTGCCTGCAGGACCACCCATCCTACAGGTGACACTGGCACCAAGGAGTAACAGAGAGCCAACACAGATGACTAGGCTAGTCACTCAGATTTTGTCAATGCAGGTTCACTCAGCTTTCATTAATACAGATTTAATCCAAATCTATACTAACCTAATAACAATACTAAATACTAATACTTATAGAAACTAATACTACTTACTAATTACTAACCTAAATACTAATTGCTAACCTAATGACAATACTAATTACTAATACTAGTAAGACACAATCAGTAATAACATCACATGAGACAAAATTGGGGGATAATGAACATGAGTCCCAGAGTCACAGTCTGCAGGTCTGGGAGACAGCACAGTGAACATGAAAGCTGTCAGTGTCTTGCAAGCAAGAATCTCCAGAGCCAGGTGGGCAGCAGGACAAACAAACTCCTCAGTCCACAGGGCAGAGCCTCCCTTGATGGCTGATGCCAAAGGAAATCGGCATGGCATGGAGCAGCACTCTGGTGTGTGGAGCTCAGCTGTCTCACCAGGGGTCTGGAGCCTGCCTCAGTTATACCCTTAAGGGTGGTGTACTCCACCCTTCTGGGTCCTTTGATAAGGGTCTTGGCACCACTGATAGCAAGTAGGGAATTTGTTTGGGAGCCTATCTATGGGTGGTCCTGCTCTGCAGGCATGGCTGTTCTGGTCATGTGTGTAGGTGTCTTCTTGCCACATGTGTCTAGTGAGACTTAGGTAGTTTCCCTCTTGAACCAAAGTTTCATGGTTGACTGGCAACCATCTTGGTTGACATGAGTGACTCCACTTTGTTTTATATACTTTATGCTATCTTTTTTATTTTTATTTTATTTTTAAATATATTTTATTGATTATACTATTACAGTTGTCCCATTTTCCCTCCTTCACTCCCCTCCACCCTGCACATCCCCTCCCACCCACATTCCCCCCCTTTAGTCCATGTCCATGTGTCATAAGTTCTCTAGCTTCTACTTTTCCCACACCATTCTTGCCCTCCCCCTGTCTATTCTCTGCCCACCATCTATGCTACTTGTTCTCTGTACCTTTTCCCCCTGTCTCCTCCTCCCACTCCCCTGTTGCTAACCCTCCATGGGATATCCATTTCTGTCATTCTAATGTTTGCTTAGTTTGCTTTTGATTTTGTTTTAGGTGTGGTGGTTAATGATTGTGAGTTTGCTGTCATTTTACTATGCATGTTTTTTATCTTCTTTATCTTAGGTAAGTCCCTTTAACATTTCATATAATAAGAGCTTGGTGATGATGAACTCCTTTAACTTGAACTTATCTGAGAAGCACTTTATCTGCACTTCCATGCTAAATGAAAGCTTTGCTGGATAGAGTAATCTTGGATGGAGGTCCTTGAGTTTCATGACTTGGAATACTTCTTTCCAGACCCCTCTTGCCTGTAAGGCTTCCTTTGAGAAATCAGCTGACAGTCTGATGGAAACTCCTTTGTAGGTAACTGTCTCCTTTTCTCTTGCTGCTTATAGAATTCTCTCCTTCATTTTAATCTTGGCTAATGTAATTCCGATGTGCCTTGGTGTGTTCCTCCTTGGGTCCAACTTCTTTGGGACTCTCTGAGCTTCCTGGACTTCCTGGAAGTCTGTTTCCTTTGCCAGATTGGGAAGTTCTCCTTTATTATTTGTTCAAATAAGTTTTCCACTTGTTGCTCTTCCTCTTCCCCTTCTGGTACCCCTATAATTCGGATGTTGGAATATTTAAAGATGTCCTGGAGGTTCCTAAACCTTTCCTCATTTTTTTTGAATTCTTGTTCCTTCACTCTTTTCTGGTTGGATGTTTCTTTCTTCCTTCTCATCCACACTGTTGATCAGAGTCCCAGTTTCCTTCCCATCACTGTTGGTTCCCTGTACATTTTCCTTTATTTCACTTAGTGTAGCCTTCATTCTTTCATCTAATTTGTGACCAAATTCAACCAATTCTGTGAGCACCCTGATTACCAGTATTTTGAACTGTGCATCAGATAGGTTGTCTATGTCTTCATTGCTTAGTTGTACTTTTTCTGGAGCTTTAATCAGTTCTTTTATCTGGGCCATTTTTTTCTTGTCTTGATGCACCTGTTACGTAGTGAGGAGTGTTGCCTTAGGTGTTCACCAGGGCAGGGTAACCCGCATCACTGAGTTGTGATGCTGTTTGTGGGAGAGGGGTCCCAGAGGGAACAATGTTGCTTGCTGGGCTCTCTGCTGGCTTTCAGTCACTTCCCCCGCTTCCCACAAGCAAATTAGGCCCTTCTGGTGCTGATTCCTGTGTGGGTGGGTCTCTCCAATGAACTCTCCTGTGAGGCTGGGAGTTTCTCACGCTGCCTCAACCCCCACAGGTGTTTTCAATCAATGGTTTGAGGCTTTATTTCCCTGAGCTGAGATCCTAGGTTGCACAGTCTGTCCCGCTCCCCAGTTGTTTCTCCAGGTTTATTTGCACATGAATGAGGGACTGCCCAGTCCGAAATCAGCGGCCTTGCTGGTCTGCCCACTGCTGCCTTGCTGGCCAGCTGCAGCCTTGCGCACCCCGCTCCACAATCCGCCACCTCACCGAGTCCTCCAGACGCTGCCTTGCCTGCCCTGGTCCTCCAGTCACCACCTTGTCAAGAGTCCTTTCCGCTCCAGCTGCCAACTCCGCCTCTCCTACCAGTCTAGATGAATGTGTCTTTTTTAACTCTTTGGTTGTCAGACTTCCATGCAGTTTGGTTTTTTGTTTTTAAATTGTTGTTGCCCTTCTTTTATTTGTGCGAGGAGGCACAGTATGTCTACCTATGCCTGTATCTTGGTTGGAAGTCTACTTTATGCTATCTTGACCAGACCAATGCCATTTTATTGGTCCTGCTCTCCACACTTGTTTCACCTCACTTCACAGAAAGTGAACTGAGGCTCAATACCTGAAATTAATATGAAATGATGCTGAATGTAAATTGTAATTTAAACAATTAAAAAACAAAGCCAAAACACTGCCTGAGGTCACACCGCTAAGAAAGTAGGAGGCCCTTGCTGAAATTCTATCCTCCTGACTCCAGAGTCTGATGTTCTCAACAGGGGAGAATCGGCTGCACCTGCAGTTCAGGAACCTGATGCAAAGTGATTCGGAAACAGCAGCCTCAGGAGTATCATTAATGTTCCCAAGACTATGAACACCTATTCCTCAGCAAATAAATTAGTTTCTCTCACTTTGTGATGTGTAAGAGTCATTTTAGGTACACAAAAGAAAATAAGAAACACCATAATTTGAAGGGAAAAAAATCTCAATTTAAAAGTAGAAGGTAGTGAGCAGAACAAAGGAAAGTTATGTCAGGTTAGAGTTCAAGAGAGATGCTAGGGCTTTTTCTAAAAATATTGTTCTCTCAGGGTTTTATTCTCCAAGGTTATTTTTAGCCCATTTTGGATTGCTGAGGTAAAGAGAAAGTTTCAGCTAGTGAGGTGAATAGGAATCAAGAGAGGGTCTTGGTGGCATCCTGGCTGTGAGACCAGATACAAGTTAGTGTCTTTGTCTCTGTTTTTTCATCTGTATGTAGATTTTTGTGGAGATTCAAAGGAGATGCAATTTCTCAGAGAGCTTAGAGACATAAGACTGCAGATGCTAATATTCCTTGTCCTCCAAGTATGTAAACTTAACCTTGGGGAGAAGTGTAAGTGTGATCCAACTGCCTGATGCGTGCGCTAATGAAGAGCTGCTTTCTGGGTCTTTTTGGTGCAGAATCTCTTCCCAAAACATTGACTATTAAACTCTTTCCAAATATGAAAGCTCATAAAAATTCTCCATTCATATTTGAAACATAAATGCATTTGGAATTTGGTTTGTTTGAAAAATGGCTATGTGACTATTTCTGAAACAACATAAAAGAGGGAATATAAACAGTTGGTAAGCTCTTTAGATGTGATAATGTTCTTTTTTGTTTCTCTTCTAACTACTCTGATGCTGAAAAATAAACCTCCAAATATAAACATTCCTGAAATCATAAAACTACACAACTTAGCTGCTGAAACTTGGTTTCTCCAATTTTACACCTTCTTGTTTGACTACAGTTTGGGTGAAAGAAAGACGGTTTAGTTTTGAATTCCTGCCCCCTGGAGATGCAAAGGGACAGAGTGTAGGGAACCACACAACACCCTCCCTCCGAGAACACACTCCTACATTGATGGCTCATTATTTTGGAGTAATTCCCATTCATTTAATAAATATTCATTAAAGAAGCTATTCAGTATCACTCATGTTTCTGAGGGAAGAAATTAAATACTAATAAAATGCTCCAGGTTTAATTTACCTTTGACATGAAAGTCCTTATTACTGATTAAATATAAAAGGTGACATTCTAAAAACTAATTAAAATGGGGTACTGAAACAACTAAGTAGAGAATTAATATAAAAGCTTATTTCTAAGTATTTAGAACTTACATTAATTTCCTATATCATCTCAGGATACAAGGTCTGTTTTAGTAGCAGCTTCATAGAAGGGTGGACGCCAGCACCCCACTACCTAATTTAAAATAATTAATTCCAGATGCTGTTGCCAAAAAAGAGGTTTGCACCATTTGCTGCTGTGACCTGGATCATATTTCAAAAGTGTCAAATCAAAGCTCTCCACCAGAGACTGATTTCTTAATGAATTCCTTATGCATTTCATCTCTTGAATACAAAATGTGGGGTATCTGCTGGGGAGTAAAATTCAGATTAACAAAAAAAGAAGCCTATGGGTATGATCCTTTGTGAAACACTGCACACATTGACCCTCTCAGGTAGAGTTATTCAAGGCTTCATTAAGATGCTTTTATTTAAACAACCACATCTGAGAGGGATCATAATATTTACAGAGAAAAGGGAGCCTGAGATGAAGGAAATCTTGCTAAAATCTCAACATTGAAGTCTTTAAAAAATGCTCTCATTCTGTCAAACTAATCTGATGCTGTTAAGTGCAAAATATTTAAAAATTTGTCATTTATCTATGTTAAATACTGGCCTCTTTCCTGAGAAAGAGTCCAACTAAAGATGTCTGGTTCTATCTTATTATGCTAAATATATCTGGATACTGAATAACAAGTTTTCTTCTTTTTGGAAACAGAGAATAATGATGATCCTCAAGGTGACTAGATAAATACATACACACAGACAGAAACATGGATGGATAGACAAATGTACAGCTGAATAGAGAGATATAAGTGGATAGTGTTGTCATCAGCTTTTGGAAAATAGCAATCTCCTACCTGCAGACTACCAGTTCATGTGGTCTTTTCTCAGAAAGATGCAACCTAAATGCCCTGAGTAGTACCTGTCCAAGAATTCAGAGGTACAAAGCTCTTTGTGCCATTAGGACACTGAAATTAAAATATGGAAAACTCCATTTACTCATTCATTTAACCAATAATTATTACAGAGAACCCACTCTGTACCAAGGCCCAGGAGTAACTCTTGCAACCATGGAATTTAAATGTTTCATTCTGTTTCCATTTGCAAAATCTTAAATGGGACTTCCAGAACAAGAAAAGATACTATCCCTCATCCTCCCCCTAAAAAACAACTAAATAGCCTGGAAATAATCCAATGGACAATGATAAAGGATTCCAAAAGCCAGAAAGAATAAGGTAGACTGGTTAGAAATCTCAGGAATCGAGGAACGATGATGTGGTGAGTTCTTTTATTTCCCATATGCCTCATATGGGCACAAGAGAGTCCTGAAATCTGGAACCACCATGGAGTACAGACAAAAAAACAAGAAAGGCCTAGTCAAAGAACTGGAAAAGGAGAAAACAGACAGAGCCTTCTTTATTAGGGGGGCACAGCAGGGGCCCAATTTGCCCTCAAAGCCCTGCTGGGCTGACCCAACTTCTACTCCCCACCTGGGCAATGGTGGGTGGGCTGATCCACTGAGGGGCAGCAGTGGCACAGCCTAGCATCTCTCTGCTCTTCATTCAGTGACATGAGAAGACAAAGACCCATTGGCTTTGACCCCTCCCACTTCCCATGGCAGAAGGTGGACTTGCAATACCACATGGCCCTGGGAAGCAACTTTCACCCCTTCGGGCAGCACAGCAGGGACTGAGTGACAGCTCCAGCAATGCCAGAAGAATGAGGCAGGCCAAAATAGAACAAGGGCTCCGAAAACCAAACTGTCACTGGAATCACCACCCACAAAAGTGGGCCAGAGCCTAGGTGTTCAACTTAAAAAGGGTAATTGCCTGCTAAAGTAGAAGATTTAAATAGCATTAAGAGTCTCCTAACATAATAACAAAAATGTCCAGGATACAATAAAAATTCACTCATTGTACCAAATATCAGAAAAACATACTTTTAACGAGAAAAAATCAACTAATGCCATTGCTGAAATGACTATTATGTTGAAATTATTTGACAAGGATTTTAAAACAGTTGTACTGCTTCAATAAGCAATTACAAATTCTCTTGAAACAAATAAGAAAATGGAAAATCTCAATAAAGAAATAGAACTTATAAAAAACAGCTATATGGGAATTATAGAACTGAAAAATACAATAACTGAAATTTTGAAAATTTACTGCATGGCATCAATAGTAGAGTGGAAATGACAGTGAATAGAATCCATGAACCTGAAGACAAATCAATAGAGTTTATTCAATCTGAACAAAACAGAAAAAGAAACTGAAAAAAATTAATGGAGCTTCAGAGATCTTTGCAACACATACCTACACTAAATATTTAACATGATATCATTGGAGTACCAGAGAAAAAGAGAGAGTGTAGCTGAAAAATATTGAAAGAAATAATGGTTGATAATTTTCTAAATTTAGCCAGACACATGAAACTACAAATTCAAGTATCTTAGTAAAACCCAAAGAAATCCACAGAAAAACACATTGTCATTAAACTTCTGACAAACTAAAGACAAAAACAAAAACAAAGAAAAGAGAAAAGATAAATGATGCATTACCTGTACAGGAAGGCCAAATTAATGCCATCAGGTTTCTTATCTGAAAGCATCAAGGCCAGAAGATCATGCACATTTTTCAAATGACTAAAGAAAAGAACTGTTAACCATGAATTTTATATCTGGCAAAACTATCCTTCAAAAATGAAGGAGAAATAAGACTTCTCAGATAAAGTAAAGTTAAGAGGATTTGTTGGTAGCAGACTTACCTTTAAAGATTGGCTAAACAAAGCTCCTTGATATTGAAAAAAATATTACGGATTGAATAACGGCACCCTAAAATCCACATGTTGAAACCCTAAACCCCAATGAGAATACATACAAAGATAGAAACTTTAAGGAGGTAATTAAGGTTAATTGAGGTCATAAGGATCGGGACCTTATCCCTGATAAAACTGATACAAGAAGAGGAAGGGATGGGGGGGAGTCTATGCATAAAAGGCCATGTAAGGACAGGGAGACAAGATGGCTGGCTGAAATCCAAGGAGAGAGACCTCAGGGGAAACTAACCCTGCACACACCTTGATCTCGAACTTCCAGCCTCTAGAACAGTGAGAAATAAATCTCTGTTGTTTAAGCTGCCTGGTCTGTAGTATTTCTTTTGGCAACCTGAGCAGACAAATATAGAAAATGACAACAGAAAAATGATGGGTCCTTCAGAGAGGGAAAGAACAATGGAATAAGGAAATATAAAGAGAAACAAATGCAACAGACCATTCTTTACTGCTCTAGTTCCTTTAATTATACTTTGTGTTTGACACCCAGATTACAACACTACTAGATATGATGCTCAATGTATGCAGTGAAAACACTTAAGATAATTGTATTTAAAAAGTGGGAATGATAAATGGATTTAAATGGAAATAAGGTTTCTGCACTTCACTCAAAGGATGAAACCCTGACACTGTAGGTGGTGAGAAATTACAGAGGCATGAGGAAATACCCAGAGCATCAACCAATAAAACTATACAAACTGGTGTACAAAAAATTATACATAAAGGAGAATCTAATGCTAAATAACGTTCAAGTAACTCATAAGGAAGGTAGAAGAAAAAATCCAGAAGAATGAAAACCAATGGGTACAAATAAACAAATACTAAAATGGTAGATTTAAGCTCTCATCCATCAATGATGAATTTAAATATAAGTGGTAGAAATACATCAGTTAAAAGATAGAGGTCAATTATTACTCAGTAAAGATGGAAAAAATTAAAATATAAAGCTAAAGTGGATAATAATCATGACTCAATTATGTGTAGTCTATAAGCAAATGACTTCAAAAGTAACAATAGATAATTAGTAAATAAAAGAATGGAAAGAAGCAAGAATGACTCATAATAACATCAAATAACTTCAGAACAAAGAAAATTATTAGGAACAGGATCCAGCCAAGATGGAGGAATAGGTAGAAACCCTTTGCTTCTTCCCACCACCAAAAGGAGGATAACAACCAATCTAAAAAAAAATAAACAACCAGAAGTGCCAAAAAAGGAAATTGGGACTTAAATCAATGATCTGAAACAGAAGTAAGAAATAAATATCCAACCAGAACAGAATGAAGAAACAAGAATTTTTAAAAATGAGGAGTAGCTTAGGAACCTCTGGGACAACTTTTAACATTCCAATATCTGAATTATAATGGTGCCAGAAAGAGAAGAATAAGAATAAGAACTTGAAAACTTATTGGAACAAATAATGAAGGAGAACTTCCTCAATCTGGTGAAGGAAATAGACTTCCAGGAAGTCTAGGAAGCCCAGAGAGTCCCAAAGAAATTGGACCTAAAGAGGAACACACCAAGGCACATCATCATTAAGTTACCCAAGATTAAAGATAAAGAGAGACACTTCCGGCCAAGATGGAGGCATAGGCAGACGCACTGTGCCTCTTCTCACAACCAAAATTAAGGACAACAAAGATTTAGAAACAAGAAAACCACCAGAATTCAGAAAATCAAACTGTTTGGAAGTCCAACAACGATTCATCCAGACCGGTAAGAGGGGCGGAGTAGTGGCAGGAAAAAGCGGAGGTGCGGACGGGCACGCAGGCAGCAGCGGCTGGCAGCCCCCAGGTGCACAGGCAGCAACTAGCAGAACCCAGGCACGGGATGACAACTGTGCAGAACCAGTGAGGCCGCACAAGGCGGCTGGCTGACCGGGTGGTCCCACATTCACGTGCAGATAATCCAGGCAAAGGGGAAGCGGTGAAAGGAACTGGAATCTGAGAGTGAGTAAAGCAACCGCCATTATCTCCTCTCAGACCCTGCCCCCACATACAGCATCACTATCCAGTGACTGGGCTGTCCCCCTGGGGAACACCTGAGGCTCCACCCCTCACCACGTAACAGCCGCGACTAGACAAAACAAACAAACAAAAAAACAAAAAAACCCAGAAATGAAAATGGCTCAAACTGGTGAACAAATCAAAGCCCCAGAGCCAATTTATCTAAGCGACGAAGAGATTGCCAACCTATCAGATGCACAATTCAAAACCCTGGTAATCAGGATGCTTACAGAATTGGTTGATTTTGCTCACAAATTAGATGAAAAAATGAAGGCTACAATAAGTGAAATGAAGAAAAATGCATGGGGAACCAACAGAGATGGGAGGAAAACTGGGACTCAAATCAATGGAGTGGACCAGAAGGAAGAAA
>PVKU01005882.1:0-114626 GCA_004027475.1 Anoura caudifer | reverse complement strand
CTCCCTGAATCAAGGATTCTTACAATTGTAAGTAACATTATGAAAAGAAGCCAAAAACCTCAAACCAGCTTAATGCACTTTAAGCCCACTCAGTAGAAAAAGGTCTGAGGTGGGGGAGCAGCAACACTGCCCCTCTGCGTCCTCCAGCTTCTGCCTTCCTCTTGGCCTTGGCTTTCCTTACAGGCTGCAGGACTGCAGGATGTCAAGGTCTGCCAGACGGCAACCCGCAGCAGTGGAACTGCATCCTTCCTTGGAGAGACCCTTCTCCCATAGACACCAATTCAAACTGCTTTGCTTCACTCTACTGGGTCCCCAGCACCTACCACCATCTCTTTGGATTGTGTCTGGGTTACCAAAACCAACTTTATGAAAAGTAAGCCAAAGGCAAGGTGGGAAGGAGGGGTTATACTGACCGATTTACACCAATCAGGGCCCACCCCCAGAGGTGGGGGTGGGATCAGACCTTCCCAAACTACAAGGCTGACTCATCACAGGGACCCACACCTTTCTTCCCTCACTCTCTCAGTCCCTTTTACTCACTGCACTGGAGTATAAATGAATCCCCATGCCCACTTTTCTCTGATTTATTTTGTTTGTTATAAAAATAATACATCCTGATTCTGATCGAAGAATAAAATAAAAACAGAATGACCAGAACGTTCATTGAGCAGAGACAATCATTTTGGCATGCTTGCTTTTCTGCTGTGCCTTTTTTAGCTTCACGCTGCGTGTGCACAGGTTTGATGCTAACACAGTGACGCTAACTCCGTGTCCACAGGTTGTTGGAAATATTCTAATGGCTGCATATTCTTGTGTGCAGAGGAACCATGGTGCAGTGCAGAGTTCCTCTGTGGTGGTACACAGGTCCTTCCAATTGTTCGTTATGATAAAGAATGAACAATTGAACACACATCTTTGAATTCTAGATTATTGTCTATGACCAATTCCCAGATACCTATTCCCAAATTACTTTCCAAAACGAGTTTATCATTGTAAACTCCTCTCCTCTGTGTAGAAGGGTGGCTGTTTCATTGTCTTCATACCTGCCCCAGGTACTGTTTGTGATTGCTTTTAACTTGGGTCAGAAAAGTGGGGGAGAGGACCATCTGGTTGCTGTTTCAATTTTCACTGCTCTGAACAGTATAGCAGAGACTTTGTTCAAATGTTTATTAATCATATATTTCCTCTTTCTCTCTGCATTTTCATATCCTCTCCTCATTATCCATTAAGAACTTAGTGGTTTTCTTATCAATTTTTATGAAATCTCCATACTACAGTAAGGATACTAATCCTTTGACATTTGTGGCAATTTTCCCAGTTTTTCCACTTTAATTTGTTTATGTTAATTTTCTCATACAGAAGCATTATATTTCTATATAGTCAAATATATCAATCTTTCCCTTTGGTACTTGTATTGATTTTAAGATTATAAAGCCATTCCTAATTCAGATATTTAATAAAAATTTAATTTTAATTTTTCTTTCATTTTTGTGGTTTGATCTTTTGTACATTTAACTCTTAATCCTATGTACTTCAAGTGTCCTTCCTTAACAAGGTCTTTACTTAAGCGTTTCTCAGTGTGAATCCCCATAATGGTGCAGATCTGTCCTTTATGTATAAAGAGGTTGGCTGGCCCATTAAATTGTCTGCTTTGAGACATCTCTTCTACACCGGTGCTTTGGAGAAGAGAAGAAAGCATGGAAATGAAGAAAGAACTGATTTATGCTTCCGAGGTCAGTTTCCTTCTTTGATGCTTAGGCTCCCCATTTGTCACCTTAGGGACATTTGACCAGGTTCTCTTAAAGAGAACCTGGTATGTTTCAGCTCTGGCTTTTGTGGTTCCAGAAAATGCTTTTTTGTTTCTATGCATGTCCTTCTGGTTTCTGCATTCCCTCCTTCCTTCTCCAACTCCTAGGACAACTGGTATGGGGACCAAAATCAGATGCTTCCCTGTCTTCCACATGTCTTTACGGTGCTTGAGCCCAGCCTCTATGCTCACTCCTGTCCACAAACAACCCATCTGCTCCTCTGCTGAGGAAAGCAGCCATAAACCATTCTTAGTGCCAGGTGACCAGTGATTGGCTCAGAGCTGAATATCCCATCCAAAGTGGCCTATCCATTGGCCAGACAGGACCCACACGAAACTGTCACAAGGAGCATTCTCCAGTGGGACCAACAGTAATTAGCTACCCCAGTCACACAGACTCCCTACACAACTTGGGCTGTAGCATACAGACACAATGATCCACTTGATCTTGAGAATTGGTTGGAGTAGATGGAAGCAGAGATACTATGAACACAGGACCTCACAGCCCATGAGAAAGAGACCAAGAGAGAAGTGAGTCCATAGGCTGTCTTGGCTGGAAGCGTGGGGAGGTTCCAGTTCTGGTCTACACACAGCCTTACAATAAACCTCTCTTGTTTAAGATGGTCTCTGTTTCTTGCCAACAATAATCTGAGTAACACTGCCCGAATGGTTTCCTTCCCACTCTTATTCACATCCTTTCATTAGCATGTCTGGGGAGGGGCTCAGCTGCGACTACATTTCTCCATCAGCCAGAAGACAGTAAGTGTTTAGGGGAGTGAGGTGGTATATTGGACATAAGGCAGACGTGACGCTGAGCATGAGTACACACACCCACACGCCCAGCTTTCACTCCCACCCACATGTTCACAAGCACAGCTGATCCCAGACAAGTCTTTAACTTGGCAGGAAATACTTAACTGGGGAAAGGTGCTCTTTGCCTTCTCACACCAGCCTCCCTGAGAATTGTTTTAAAGAAATATATCATTGCACCCAGGGCTGGCCCCAGGCAAAACTGGGAAGTAGGAGAAGTCAGCATTTGGCTCCTTCACACCACTCTGGGCCTGCTCCCTCCTGCTGACTGCCAGCTGTGCCCTGCCCCTGCCTCTTCCCATGAAAAACTACCCTGTCTGTCCCCAGCCTCCTCAGGGCCCTGCTCTCAGCTCCAAAGATGCCAGTGGGCTTTTCTTAACGGGAATCTCCTAAGAGTCAGAACCTTAACCCCCAAATGATGTCAATTCTGAAAGATTACTTTGAGCAGTAAGAACCAACTCACACACAAAGCCAGCCTCAGGCGCCCATGCCAGCTGCCCTGGGGGCCTGAGGCCTTGCTCTGGTATCGTCCATGCTCTTTTCTGCTTTTTCTGTTTCTGTCTCCCAGGTCTCCTACCTCCATTGCCCGTGTGAAGCTCTGTCTCTCTTTTTGGCCCCAGTTCTCAACGCTACGATCCTGGACCTGATCACTCTCTTCCTTCCACCCCTACCCCTCCTGCCTTCTTCAGCCCCAGTCAGGTCCCTGGAGCAGCCACACCCTCATCTCACCTCAGGGATGGGTATCCCCACTCAGGCTGCACAGGATCTGGACAGAAGTGACCGTAATGCAGAAGTCCCGTACTTGAGGCAGGCTTCTGGCATAAGTCTCACATTTTACCATGCTGGGGATAGAATAGAGCTATGCCTCACTCTCCTTACCTGTGAAATGAAAGTAATAAAGTAGCCAGTTTATAGAATTCCTGTGAGAGCTAAGCACTTAATACATGTAAAAGACTTGAACAGTACCTGGCACATAGTACGTGCTCTGCATCTTGGCTAACAGTAGTAGTGGTTGCATGACTCGTAGTGATATTAACACATGTGTTAGATTCTCTGGGCTGGGTGGGCCCTGCAAGTGAACAGTGACCGGGGTTGCCTGGACCAGGTGGGGGCAGCAGAGAGCTATCTCAGGGCAGGCTGAGACCAGTGGGCAACTGGGAGTCAAAGGTGGAGGGGCAGGGACTCTAGGCCACTCACCAAGAAAGAGCATGGCAAGGTAAGAAATAGGGCTGGGAAGACTACTCCAACAGCCACCTCTCTGGTTTCCCTGCCTCCTGTCTTCCAATTTCCCATTTACCCTTTGCTAGAGTGATGGTTCAAAATTGCATTTACAACGTGGTCACTCCCTTAATTAAAACCCTCTGACTACTTCTCTATCCATGAGGAACAGACCAATAGCATTAGGCTAATATTTAAGGCTCTCCGAGACCTGACCACCGCATCCCTCAGTCTGGCCTGTAGCTCTGTTCCTCATTGTTTCCCATGGGACGAGCTGAATCATACCTCCAGTGTTCTTGTCTTTACTAAGGACAGCATTTTGGACTTTTCTCCGCACGTCAAAATCCTACCGTGCTTCCCGCATTTAGCTCGAATGTTCCCTTGACTTCTGGCTCACCCAGGCACCTAACTAAAACATGTCTCTCTTCGGATCTCACTAAACCGTAAAATGTGACTTACTGGTGGTATCTGTCAATGCCAACATTATTCTAGAACAATAAATGATTCCACCTCGCCTTCCCTGATGCAATGATTTCTCAGAACCTGTCTCCCCTTCTGTACAACGGGATAAAACTGGCTTCCCTGCAGTGTGTTGAAGGACATAGGAGAAAATGCAGGAAAAGTACCTAGAACTGGGCCTGGCACACAAGTAAGTGCCGTTAACCAGGTTCCATCAGGATCATTATTATTATAACACCGCCATCCTCCTAATTGTCATTACAATTAGAGGGACATGCTCCTGGTGGTCAAAGATTTGCAAACTTAAGTCCTCAGCCTACCCTAAGACAAACTCTCATTTAAAAAGGAAAAGAAATTACTGAAGACCTTTGGTACAGGGCCTGAATCTCCAATTGGGACTACAGGGCTGGCTCTCCAGGAGCCCTGAGCCCTGAAAAGGAGAAGCGCCTCCTGTGGAGGAGCATGCAGAGCAGGTAAAATAACAAACTAGTACAGTGGCAAGAGAAGAAACTTTTTTGTTGTTGTTTAGAAAGATAGTGATGTTTCCAATAAAAATTTCAACCCGGAAATTAAAATTTAAACAATGTAAGTGCCTCCGAGAATCAGGCAGCAGCAAGCAATCCCTTAATGGTACTACGCACAGCCTTTATTTTTTAATGTGGAGAAGGAAAGGATTTGTCATTAAAGTTTAAAAATAATCAGAATCAAAATCCCTTTTGTTCCTGTGGGCTGGCAGAGCTGAGGGGCCGATTGTGTGTGCTGAGTGGGTGTCCAGGAAACAGTAGTCATTTGTGTGCGTGTGACAGGAGTCGAGTCCAAATCTAAATTTAAGCAAGTGTTGGCCTTCTTGGAACTCATAATTTTTGGATCAATTATCCTGGACTAAGTGTCGGAGTTTCTTGCTCTCTCTCTCTCTCCCTCCCTCTCTCTGCTGCATTTAATAATTACAACACTTCAGCCAATAATTTGCCAACCAGCTGCAGTGGCCTAACTGTCTGGTTCACTCATAATTTTTGGAACTTGATACAATCATGGCCTTTGGGCCAATTAGGGTAATATTTGGTGTGTTAGAAGTCTGGTCCCCACCCTTCCACCATCTCGCCAGGGTGAGAAACAAACAGGCCGTGTCTACCCTGCAAGAGAAATTGTGTATTCTCAGGTCTCACTTGGCCATTGTATCATACATTCTGTCTATCCCATCTCCTCCCATTGCTTGGAAAAGAAAGGTAGACTGGTGACCTGGAAAGATCTTGATATGAGAGTCAGAGAGCCCAACCTGGCCTCTTTATCAGCTGTGTGGCCTTGGCTTAGTGGCTTACTTTCTCCAAGTCTCAATTTTCTGTCTATAAATAGTATGAATACTTGAGTTCAAATCCTACCTCTGCCACTTTCTTGCTGTGCAACATTGAGCAAATTACTTAACTTCTCTGGGCCTTAATTTCCTTACTTGCATAATAGAAATGATTACACTGTTAATATCATACATAGTGTGTGAGGATTTAAAGAGTTAATACAAGTAGAACAAAATACACACACAGAGAGAGAAACACACGCATTCCTGGAATCTAGACTCCATAAGAGCATGGCTTTTTGTTTGTTTTGTAGTCTACTATATCCCTGGGACCTAGAATAATGTCAGCAATTTTCATGGACGAGTGAATGGAGAGGACCAATTTATTTTGATTTGTTCACTATTCACTCCTAGCTTATTTCCAAAACTAATTTGTTGTGGTTCGCAATAAAGTCAGATTGACCAGAAAGCAATCACAGCAGAACTAGAACATCGCAGTCCTTTTACTCAGAGCTTCCTGGCCCCTGGAGCGCACCGAGCAGCTGCAGAGAATCCTGCCAATTGTAACATTCCAGCAGCCTGAGTACTGGAATTAGAACCAATGTTTCTAATTTTCAGGGAGAGTTTCAGCAACTCTCCTAACCTCTCTTAAGTCTCAGTCTTCCCATCTGTAAAATGTGGAGACTGGGACAAAGAAGTAAGGCCCACTCTGGGATTCTAGCTTTTCTTTGAGCAACTAGCCAGGGTTTTTAAAGAAAAAAGACATTTGATTTCTACCATCTAGGAGTTTACAGTCCTGTAGGAAAAATAAGGTTGCGCAGGAACATACATCTCTAATTCAAGCTAGAAAATGGTATGTAACTAAGAGCGTTACATGGTGAAGAAAGGAAAATACGCCTGGTTAGGACAATAGCTTTACAGAAAGTTTGCCATTTTCAATAATTCATGGAAAATATTAACAGATATTCACGCATAAAAAGATTCTTAAAAAATGGGAAGAAGATAGGAGAAGGCAGGAAGGTACAATATCCTAGTTTACCCAATAAGGGAAATGTGTCCTGGAGCACTGGGGGACGGCAGACATGCATGCTGCTGACTCGCTGCCCTCACCCACGGCAGACCTCACTCATCAGTCATGGACTTTATCCCATTTAGTCAAGATGCGGCCTCAGAGTCCTTCTCAACACAGTGTTCCAGGCAGTCACCCCCAAGTGATCACAGTTGGTACATAGAATGAAACGCCTTTGCTCTCTTGACTTAAGATATATATAAGCCCTTAGTGAAAAGGAAGACTGTACCCAAATGCAAAGGGCCTTTAATATCAAGATCAAGAATATGAATAATCAAAACATTCACTTGTTCCTCCACATCCAGCTGCTCCTTACATTGGTATGATAACCACAGAGTTTGTGGGCAACGCACATTACCATAATATATATGCACTGAGCCTGGAGGAACTGAATCCATCCCTGCCGAGGCTTTCCGCCGTCCTCTGGGACAAAATCCACCTCCCAGGCCGCACAGTGCCTGGCTTGTGCTTAAACAAGGCACGCACTGTAACAGTGTTCTCACATCACGCTGCGCGAAGGAAAACAGCGCTGGGGACCTATGCCAAAGTTTTCAAAGGGTCTGCCCTGAAACGTACATGTGGCCTCTGCACATTCTTAAAGCAACATTAGTTATCATCTCAGTGGTACCAAGCCTGGCACAATTATCCTATTACTACCCAATGGCTGCTCTTGATGAATGCGTCCCTGTGATGGTTCTATTTAACCTTACTCCAGGAAAAGGAAAATCTATCGAAAGGAACGTGAAACAGAATTCCATGAGCTCATGTCTAGTGGGGAAAGAAAAAGGCATCTGAGGGCTGATGGGAAGTGAATCATATTGTTTCTCTGCTCCAAGTGTAACCCTACCCCCTCGGCCCTCCTGTGGGGGACCTCCACTTGCAGCCCCACTGTGTGGGGACATTCTAGGAGCAGGAAGTCGAGGGAGCCCAGGCCATGGAGAGGCTGAGATCTCCGCTCCAGGCCCATGTGTCGTTGAGAGAATTACACTTTATATCGGCATGTTTTTGTATCCCCCACCTCATTACAAAAGTTTCTACGTAACTGACCTAAACACTTTTAACATAATAGAAAAACGAAATTAAAACAAAAGATGCACACGTATTAAGAACAGATGAGGGGAGAATAAAAGGCAGGATTACAAAAAGGAAACATGGAGAGAGCAAGCCACTTAATCTTCCTGAGCCTCAGTCTTCACATCATGAAACAGAAGACGAATTCAGTCAGCCCTCACTTACCATCGTCAATAGGTTCTGCAACTTAAGTGAAATGATGTGTACAACAAAACCAATCTTACCACAGGCTAATTAACAAAATGACATTGAACAAGACGACGTTGCACACGGACCTGCTGCACCTTATTTACAAGACTGCCCAGAGAACACACAAATATTTCTTTTAAAAAGGGAAAATGGGTCAGAAAGGGGAGATTTCTGAACATGTTGTCAGGATACTAGTCAAGCTCTGCGACTGTGTTGAGTGTTGTTCCCTGAGGCCTCTCCCTGAAAACGGCTCCAAGTTTACGGACGGGGATTGCCTGAGGGGAGGTGGGTAGAGGAGCAGCAAAGGCAGCAGGAAGCAGTGAGAAGTATTCGATATCTTAGTTCAACTCATCGCTATTATTATTATTATTATGTCTTTGGAATGTTTTTTCTTATGACTATAACAGGGGCAATTATCGATTTTACAAATATCATATGAGTTTCTCTTCTGTGATGGGTCCAAGGGAGAAACTTCCATGCGGTTGTCTGAGGCCATGTCCATTTCAGGAGAGGAGGGAAGGACTGGCCCAGGTAACCCTCATGGGAAAAAAAAACAAAAACAAAACAAACAAAAAAAACTTCTTGAGTCTAAAGAAAGATGTGGAGGGAGTGATACAGGGCAGAGTACGTGATGGAGCCTGTCCTGGAGGTAAAGGAAGCTGTTTCCCTGGAAGAAGAAGAAACCGAATCTGGCCCTGAGAAGATTTCTACAGGTAGAGTGTCAAGGGAAGATGGTTCAGGTGGAAGGGGTCAGGCAGGTCGAAGTGCAAAGACTGAAAAGCACATGGCATTTGTGAGAAGAACAGACATTATTGGGTTTTTGTGGGCCCACCACCAATTTCCTTTCTCTAGGTAACAGTACCTACATTTACTTTTGAGGAGTTCCCACTCTCCCACTGTCAGTCCACTTGGTTTGGATAAGAATGACCCGACCCCATCAATCTCCAGGGGAGGTATATGCTCCTAGGCCAGCTAGTTAGGGTATTGGTTTAAGGATAGGCATCTGACTCAAGCAGATCCAATGAGACTCATGCTGAAACTTTTGCTGGATCTATTTACTATAAGAGCAGAGCTCTTTCTACTGGGCTTGGATGGAATGCTGGCCGGGAGCAGGTAGTGATAGTGGATGTCTTGTCATGAAACACATCACCTGAGAAGGAAGTCAATGCAAAATAAAAGCAGTGCGGAGAAATGAAGCACAACAAATTCTCAACATTATTAGCGTGCCTGGATTCGGCCATGCCTGAAAGCAATACCTCCTGGCATGTTTTAGTTTTATAAGTAAAAAAAAAAAAAAAAAAAAAAAAATCCCCTTTTATTCTTAAGCAAGTTTGATTTGAATTTCAATCACTAGCATCTCAAAGAAACTGGGGTACTATAAGGGCTGGGTCCAGACAAGCTGTCGATGTTAGTTAGCCACGGCTGGCAGAACTGCCACTGTAACCGTTGCATTATGTGGGTGGGCCCCAAATGAAACCACAGGAAGATTTGACTATAGAAGGTACAAGGCAGTGTGAGCGCAAAGGCAGAGATTGGAGGGATGAGGCCATAAGCCAGGGTATGCTGTCAGCCACCAGAAGCTGAAAGAAGCAATGAGCAGGCTCTTCCCTGGGTCCCCCAGGAGGAACCAACCCTGCCAACACCTTGACTGTAACCCAGTGAAACTGACTTTGGATTCATGACCTCCAGAACTTGTAAGAGAGAACGTTCGAGTTATTTTAAGCCACCAGGTTTGTGACAATTTGTTATAAGCAACAATAGGAAGCTGAAACAATGGCATTCACACAGCCTCTTCTTATGGCATGCCCTTGGCATTCCTTAAAACCCACTCACTCTTTGGCTTTTAGCTTCAATGTCACCTCCTCAGCGCAGTCTCCTTTGACACCTCAGCCTCAGATTCCCCCGCTATTTCCTTTTCCAGCACCCCAGACTTCGTAATATTCACTGCGTCTGGACTTGTTAGTGATTGTTGCTCACATGACCAACCCAAGGGACAGGGTACAGTATGTGTCCGTCTTTGTTTCCCACTGTACCCCAAGAATCTGGCTCATGGCCAAGCATTATAGGCTCTCAAAAAAAATAATACAGGGTGGTGTAAAAGTAGGTTTACAGTTGTGAGTATACAAAACGCACATTTTATTCTTGTAATATTATTTATTAATTATTGTGTTATTTTCCATAAAGATGCTTTTAAAAGATCATGAAGGTAAAAAACTTGGTATAAGTCCTGGCATATACTTAGTTCCCAGTAAGAAGAGCTCCATGTGAGATCTCAGACTTACCTGTGTGTCTTTTGGAAAAAAAAAAAAAAATCCCAGTTACTAAAGTTCCTGATCTCAGGTAAGTCCCAGGAGGAGGTACTCTGGGGTGTCTCTCTTTCCCTAACACTCTAAACACTTTCCTCTTTACTGCAAATTCTCATAATTACTCAGATGTGATGGCCTCACTGAGTATTTGAGAAGGAAAGGACCAGCGCAGTCCCAGGATGCGATGAAACTCAGAGGACTTCAGCGAACCTGCCTTCTGCTTTAAGACTACCGAAAGCCCTTTGGGCCAATCATCGAGGCATTTGGAAGAACTAATTTCAGCCCTTTCTTAGCCTTGTAGTATGTGTGTGAGCCTCCAGCTGGGCCAGGCCCAGATGGATTCTCATCATTTCCCAGGGATCCTTCAGCTTGAGTTGGCTTCTTGTGCCAAGGCTCTGACAGCTTTATTAGCACCTATAATTCACTGTAAGCATCGATGTGTTGGGAAACACTTTGAGGCTATCTTTTAAAGTCAACCTAATTCCCTCTCAAATGCCTCTTTGTTTGCCAAAGTGCCAGCCAGAAGACTTCCAGGTAGGCAGGAGATGAGCTCCAGACAGAGAATCAGCGGGACATGTCTGCCGGGCGCCCAAGTCACTTTGCTGGTAGCTGATGTCATTTCCAGTTAGTGGACTCCTGGCGGAGGTGCCTGCAGATGCTCAGATGACATCACTGGGGACCAGCCTGTCACCAGCAGAGATAACAAATGGAGCCCAGCCTTGAGTTCCTGCTGCCCCAGGAAGTCACAATTCATTTCTTGGCTTTGCTGTGGACCCACAGAGTAGACACCCTATGCTCCCACCCTGGCCAAGCCCCAGCAAGCCAGCACTCACCCTCCTGCTGTCTGCTGTTCTTAAATGAAACAGAGTGGGACATGCTGAGCTCACCTAAAACTGTTCTTGGCCACTCCGTAATCATAGAAATTGGACAAGCTCAATGTAACAGACACCATTGGTCATCTACACAATGTCCACTTTCTCTTCTCCCTGAATTAGTAGAGCCCAATTTTGCTCATATACGCACCCTTCTCTAGAAGAGATTGGTCCATTTTCATCCTTAGGGGGTAGTTCCTCATAGGTCTAAGCCATTCATTCATTCATTCATTCATTCAACAGACATTATTGAGCATCTATTTTGTGCTGGGCATTGTTCTAGGCACTGAGGATAAAGTCATGAAAAAAAATCAAAGTCTTTGCCATCATGAAGCCTTAATTCTAGGTGGGGTGATAGGAAATAAACACACAAATATATATTATATAATAAATATATAATGTCAGGCCAAGCTGTGATAAGTCTTATAAAGAAAAATAAAAGCAAGTCAAAAGTTCTAGTTCCCTGACCCATGGGTTGGGCTTCAGCATGGAATGCAATTCTAGCCAATGAGACCAGCTGAAGGCAGACTCTGGGCTAGTTGTTCTATTCCTAACGAGGAATGAAGTTCAGTTGGTTGGTTGGTTGGTTGAATGAATGAATGAGTCTCTAATTTTCCATTCATCACTGATAGTCACTTAAATTCTTTAGGCACACTGGAATTGCAGTTAGGAGACCTGGGTTGTATTCCAAATTCTTTTACTAACTATTTGTAACCCTGGGCAGGGCGGACCTTCTCTGGGCCTCAGTTTCCCCATGTGCACAGTGAGGAAATCAGGCTAGCTAGTCTCTGTGGGATCAGCTGACTTTGCCACTCCATAAGCTATAAGAACACCAGCTTTAGAACCAGAAGCTCTGAGAAAGATGTTGACTTTCCCCTACTTGATGTGTGACCTCTGGCACTTCAGAACTCCTCTCTGTTACAGTGTCCTCATCTCTGAAATGATGATTTATGGGCCCTTCCAACATTACTTTCCATTATGTCACAGCATAGTTGCCTGGTTACTTGTGTTGATGGAAACAGTGAGAACCCCTAGGAAAATACTACTTAAAGGAAGCCAACTCCTTGGTGCAAACATTCACATACACACAACCCGGGAGGGAGACCAAGCTTTTCCTTTCAGAGCAGCTATGCCCTGGTTCCTTCTCGGTTTTGCGTCTGGTCAGGACGGGGCACTAAGGCTCTTCTTAAGGTCAACAGGGTTGTCTTTGAGGCTCTTGGCCTTCCTGGGCACCTCATCCCCAGGAGCTACGAGCTATCCTAAGAATCCCAAAGTCACACACTGCTGAGTCACTCCTACGGTTCTACCCCAGGGTTTGGAGCTGAACAAAAGGTATTAAGACACTAAACCCCTGGCCCCGACTGGCACACAGTGAGTGTGCAAACAGTCTGATACTTTAGGACCCCATGCCCTGCAGGTATCAATTAATTAAAGTGAGCATCAAGGCAGATGATAAAGTAGTTTTAGATCTCAGATTTTTAAGGTTCTCAAAGATAATGATTTCTGGCTATTTCATTATTTAGAAGGTTTAACATTGATGGTTTATTTAAAAATAAAAATAAAAGACCAACTAATAACCCCCCTCTTTCCATCATTAAATCAACCTAACCTAAAATTTTTTGGTCTGAAATTATGTCAATTCCATGTTGCTAGTGTTATCTGATCAATATGAAGGTGAATTAATAGGAAATGGGCAAATAAGTGTATTATGACTTAATCAGTGCTTTATGTTTGAAGACTTGATCTTTCAAAACTCAAGGGGAGAAATTACTACAGGAGGTCTTCAGTATCAGAAGGTTGAGACCCAGCAAGTTAACATGTTGAATGTTTTGACAGGGGACGGCTGCTGACTACATCCCTCCCTTTGATGTCTGGCCCCTGAGGCCCTGTGAGATGTGTCCGAGTGCCCCAAAGCACAGATCCCAGGGAGAAAGGGGAAGAGACACTCTGTTCACGGTGACTACTGTCATTTCCAGTTAACTGGCTCTTGGCAGATAAGCTACAGATGTTCAAATGACCTCATTAGGCACCAGGATGTCAACAACAAGACAGATACAAACAGAGCCCTGCTTAAGATTCCTGCACATTCCCAAGCTTTGGAATCCCTTAATTCATTTCCTAAGCTTTCCAGAGGTTGGGAATTTCGGTTCATGGTATACAGCATCATAAAGAGCTGTCAGGAAGATGAAGCTTATTTTAGTTGAGTAGGCCGGCTTTGCTGCAATAACAAAGAACCCCCAAAGTTCTCTCTCATGCCCCACCCCATTTCACTTTGTAGATTGTCTTTCTCTTTTGCTACATTCAAATGGGCTCCAGGAAGCGCGGGAAGAGTAAGTGTGGCCTCCAGTCATGTCCAGACTTACATTTAGGTTGCCTTTGGCTGCCCCCCAGAAGGAAAGAGCTTGTGTATCTCAGCCACCATATATAAAATCCTGATGGAGGACTTAGGGCCAGGTTGGGTCAGGGGCATAGGGTGCTATGTGAGGCCAGGCCTGAATGCATACATCTACCTCCCCAACTAGACTGTGATCTTGGAAATGCATCTTGCTCTGCTTCCTGTCTGAGCCTTGGCTAGCTTGGGGGTGCCCTGCAAGGAACACTTAATAAACATTGGGTGAGTCCAATATATTAGCAAACCGTCGGGTGTTTTCTGGCAGACCCACTCGGCACAAACCAGGAAGAAGAGAACTAAACACATAGGGAAGACTGACAACAGGGGTGATTCACAAACGGACTAGTCAACTGATCAAAATTTTTTACACTCAACAGCAGCAGCAATTCTGAGACAGACCCGGAGATACTTCATCGAATAAACTCCTTCCAGAGCTAATATTAAAAAATGTGTTGTGTGGTGGTTTACAAAGCATTTTTATATCCTTCATTTTACTTCAATGCAATTCAACAAGTAATATTTAGAGTCTCCCAGGTGCCAGGCACTGTGCTCAATGGTGGGCTGTGTCCTCACAGAACTCTTGACGTAGCACTAAGAAGAGGCGTGAAATAATCAAAGAGAGAATAATAGCTGATGTACACACACAGAGCGTTTGCTATGTGTCAAGTGGTAGACTGAGGGTCTAACACATATTAAACTCAATCAGTCCTTACAACAGTCCATTGAGATAGACACTCTTCGTTTCCAGAGTCGCCTGCCAGCAAGTGACAGAGGTAGGTTTCAAACCCATGTAGCTCGGCTCCTGAGTCTATGTTCTTAGCCATATAGTTCTATACCACCAGCCAATAATAGTGTAGTAAGAGTTAAAATAGAGAGTTGAGGGGTTAAGGAAGGCTCTAGCATTTAACCCAGTCGGGAGGTCAGGAAAGGCCTGAAGTCAGTTAACATCACGGCACATGACATTGAGAACACCACAAGGCAGGCACTGACTGGCCTCACTCTGCACTGACAGAAGATTCAGGCTGGGCAAGTCTGCCTGACATGTCCAAGAACACACAGCAAGAAAGGGATGATTCGGATCTTAGAGCCAAGCTTGCCCGTCTTTAGAATCCAATGTCTCCTCCCCTCCCCCGGCCCCCATTTTCAGCACTGAGTCCAGAGCAGTGGCTGCTATTAACTGTGTTCACAAGTCTCCAAAGACCTCCAGATGTGGACCCCCTCGGACTTCTCCCAGTTGGCTTAGCACGAATAACCAATTGGATGACAGCTGTACATCTTATAAAGCACATCCTATAAAAAACTTAGAAGTACATCATCTTTCTGGTAATTGCATTAAGGAAATGTGTTTGTTTATCTTAGAAGTTAAAACAGAATGACCCTGTCTTGAAAATTATGAATTAATAATTAGAAGTTATTTGCTGATGTTTATATGTGGAATTGAAGGATATTCATATGAGCAAATGCAAAATAAGGAAGGGGGGTTTATAACACTGGCAAGGGATTAGAGCTTTCAGAGAGGTGGATTATAATTCGTCTGTAATGATTAAGAATTAAAAATCTACTCTTGCAGTGTCCCATGTCTGGGGAAGAATAGAAACATTTCCCCCTCTGAAATAAGAAGCCACATCCTTCCCCCCTCCTTGCATTCTTTCCAGGGAATGCATTAGATTGAGGGGTTTCCACAGAGCTGGAAAGAAGTCAAGCTATTTTGGAGTCAAGGTCCCCTGCCCCACCCTCACCTCTGTGCTCGAAGGGGAGGGTAAGGTGAGTGCTCAGGCTGAGGCTTGGCTGGGAGAGAAGGACCTGACTTCACCTAAGAGCATGAACCTGAAGAGGCACAGCATGGGCGGGGTGAGGCGGTAAGCTCAGGGCCACACAGTCGCACTTGGAACAGCCGACTGATAGCCTTTATTGAGGACTTACTGTGGCTGGACACTAGTCTGCATGCTTCACGTGCATTTGCTCATTTAACTAGATTCCTAGAATCATTAGCCTCATTTAGCAAGTAAGGAAACAGAGATGCAGGGGTTCACCAGCTCAAGACCAAGTTTCTAGAAAGTAGAGAAGCCGGAATTCAAGTGGGGTGACTACATCAGCACCTTTCACCAGGATACAGTAGCAAAAGGGTCATCCTGAATCACCACCCTGTTGTTTTGTGTTTTGAGACCCCCTCAGGGAGCCCGGAGAGCTGCTTCTATGAACTCTGTTGGCCCTGAACTTGATGCTCTCCAGTCATTTTTGGTTTATAGCTCCCTTCTTGCAAACTGTCAGCTTAATGTTGGCCCCAGAGCTTTCTTCCCTGGGAAACCAGGGCTGGGGGCTGGGTTGGAAGAGAGAACAAGAAAAGAAGAAGGGGGAGGTAAGGAGGAGGAAGAAGAGGAGAGAGACAGACAGAGAGACAGAGACAGAGAGACAGAGAGACACAGAGAGACAGTAATTACTTTTGAAGAATTCAGACAGCATTATAACCAGCTTCTCACCCAAGTGATGAAAAAGCTATTGTTAGAGTGTCTTGGCTCCAGAAAGGAAGAGAGAGATTTTCCTGAATCATTTCTCATTTTTTATTTAAGCTTCACACTTTTCCTGGGGCCTGGGGCCTCTGGGCAGCCTTCCAGACCCCATCCCCAGGACCGACTGAGTTCCAGAAGTAAGTGATCTGCCCCTCCCCGGCTGGGCAGGGGTTGGGGAGAGGCCTGGACAGGCGGACGGGCCGTGCTTGGCCCGGCCCCCTGACATTGAGCACGCTAATGCAATGTGAAGTAGCGCGTCTAAATAACCTGTCCAACTTTTTTGATGTTCTTGAACCCACAGATGGGATTCATTTCCACACTGTTCGCAAAACGTAAACGATACAAGGACATTAAAGAGCATTAAACTACTTGATGACATTTTGGTCACATTAATGAAAAGTGGCATTTTTTAAACTACCAGAAAAGAAAGAGAAAGAGGGTGGAGGCAGAGAGGGGAGGGATGAAGTGGGAGAAAGACAAAGCAGGGAAGGGGAAGGAATAGGAGTGCAACTGAATTCATCTAAAGTGTAGGAGAAATGCTGGCAGTTAAGACTTTACTGAGAAGGACATAAGCAGACATTTTTAGTGAGTGGACAGCCCGGCAAAGCATTCCAACACTTACATAGTGAGTGCTGCATACGTACTAATACGTGAATGTCCCCTTACATGCCAACCAGTCTGGCCAACCTAAGTTTGCATAACTTTGGGACACAAGAGAGGATAGGAGGAATGTCAAACCCACCTCCTCCAGGCAGCCTTCCTTGAATGCCTCCCAGGCTAGATTAGGTTTCTCTTCTCTGGACTTTCAGAGACCCTAAGCTTACCCCTATCCTAGCCTACATCACCTTGTCACTTAATCACTGATTGACTTGACAGAACCCTCTCTCAACTGCAGTCTCCTATAGGAAATAAAGCAGGATAGAGGAACATAGGTTTGAAAAGATAAATTTGCCTGGGTTCGAATTTCAGCTAGTTCATGTACTGGTTTTATGACCTGGAGCAAGTTAATTAACCTCCCTGGGCCTCAGCTGTGCCAACTGTACGACGGTGTAAGTAGAAAACCCAGCTCATAGAGGCGTAGCGATGCCTAAATGAGACAATGAAAGGCAAGTACATAGCAGTGTGCCTCGTACATACAGTCAACACTACAGATGAGCACCAGCCTCCTGCCCGGGATGCTGAGTTCTTGGCACATAGAAGGCATTCAACAAATACTTTATAGAAATGAATCTCAACAGACTCAGAAAAAAAAATTCACTTTATCAAGGGGACTAAGGAATTGAACATGGAACCACAGAAAGTGAAAATGGGTGGCAAAAACACAGTATAGCTTATCAAGTCCTGGGCACCTTGTTTGAAAATTAAAAAATAAAATAGCACTGTGGTATCTCTCTGGAGTGCCTGAGAGATGCCTGGCTCACTCCTCCAACCAGCCTTGGCCGGTGAATGGAGGTGAGCAGCCCCTTCCCCCCAACAATCTGCACCCTCCCTCCCATCACTGGCTGCCTTGGCAGGGCTTTCTCCTTCCAGCCCTGGTGGTTACATTAATTGCTAATGACAATGGCAACCTTCACTCTGTGTGGTTTCCTGCCCAGATTTTGGATCCTTTACAAGGCTCCCTTTTCTTTTTTTCCCAGATAGGAAATGCAACCCGAGACGTGTGAAGAAAAAAAACAGTGTGCTTATTGTCACAGCCTCCACTCCTCCCCGGGCTCCCAGGCCGGCTGTGTGTACTCTGGGGTGTCTGCCCCGCCACAGGGAAGAATAAACCCAGACTCAAATCATAGGAAATTCATCAAATGTGCTTCTCAGAGCTCTGTCTTTCAAGGTCTGTTTCCCTGCCATATGATCTCTATAAACCAAATCACTGTTAGCCAGGGCACAGGACCAGAGGCGCCGGAGGCTCATGGATAATGAATGCCAAATGCATGTGACAATAGACTGATCAGGGAGCCGAATGGAAATTTCTGAGTCGTGCTTTCCTATATGTGTGCATACTTACAAGCATACATACATACGTGTGTAGACGCACACACACGCACACCAACCACACAGCACATCTGGACAGAGGCCAACTGTGGTCCTTGGTGCCAGAACCA
The DNA here is from genome assembly GCA_004027475.1 of Anoura caudifer. Classification (NCBI taxonomy): domain Eukaryota; kingdom Metazoa; phylum Chordata; class Mammalia; order Chiroptera; family Phyllostomidae; genus Anoura; species Anoura caudifer. The sequence goes on along the minus strand of PVKU01005882.1, from coordinate 96,533 downwards.
GCTAACTCACATCTCTATAACTGTTAAATTATCAAGACAAAGAAGGGTAAAAATGAGAGAAACAAACAAACAAACAAACAAACCCAGATCCTGGTGTAGCTGGGGACACCTGACATGGAAGGATCACAGATTTGACTCAGAAATTCAGAATGACTTTCGCTCAGCGACTAGCCGAGGACCCAATGCACAGGGGCCTCAGATGAAAATGAAAAACAAGGACTGATTTCTGGCACATTTCAGGTAGATGGGAGAATCCACTGCGTAAATGCTTATGCGATCTTTACCAGTAACGGTTGTGACTCTTCCTGCCCCGACCAGTCCCTTCACTGGGTCTCCAGTTACCAGTGTGGCCAGGTCAAAGAAGAGAACATGGGACAGAAACTGGCAGGCCACCAGCTAAAAGCAAAAAGGTAATTAATATTATAGCCTTTTAGATTCTAGAAAATACTGCACTTAAAACTGCAAGTCAACTAAGAGGCTGTCGGCAACCGATAAATGCTTCCATATTCTCGGGCATCAGCAATCTTCCCTTACGAAAAAAGTAATAATACATACATATTAATGGATCACATTTTGTCCTTTGGGGAGCATAATTTTTAAAAGGGCCAAGGCAGCAATAATAGTTCCTTTAAAAATTCTAAATGCTGTAATTGTTTTGTCTGAATTATGGTGCTAGGATTTAATTAGTGATGAATGTTCCATATGGGGTTTGGATATTTTTGATGAATTTGGCCAAACAGAAAAGTAGTCTTGTCCTCCTGGCTCCCTTCCTGTCCCCCACCCACTTTCCCAGGACCCTGAAATGTGTGCGTGCAGGAGAACATGTCCACGTAGGGATTTTCTGCAGTTTGGCCATAGCTAAAAAGGAGAGACTTTAACTTCAGTTCACCGAGGAACGTGAAACGTGGTCAGTGAGGTCACACAATTCAGCACAAGTTTTGAGGCTTTCTAGTTAGAAGGAGGGAAAAATAATAAAATGCAAAGGGCAGAAATCTGGGGGGAGCAATGTTCTTATCAGTAGAAAGAAGTTGCCTGGATCTTGGGCCTGGGCTTTTAAACTTAAGGGGCTGGTAGGCAAGAGGGCTAAAGGTGTAGGGGGCAGGTAGGAAGGCCTTCCTTCATTTATTCAACATATAACCACAAAGCAAGGCCTCGTGAGCCCAGACTATGAGCTGGGCACTGTGCACAGAGCCTTGGCATTGGTGCACTTGCCTGGGGCTAAACACAATCGTTTTGTTCTTCTCCAAACCACTTCTTTGTCAGAGCAGCTGGAGGGAAGCCCAGACCAGCGGCCATCCACACAGGCCCAGTCAACATGGCCTACCCAGCAGGGCCTCTGGGGGCTGTGCCCACCTCTCTCACCCACCTTCAGGACTTCTTTCATCTGAGACCTGGGGGCTGTTCCTGGGTTCCCAGTATCCTCTATTAACATGCAAATGCCCCTGGGAAAGGTCACACCTTGGGACCCCACCAGCTAACCTCTTGCTCACCAGTTACTTCTTAGCAAGGATTAGCAGAAATAAAACACCCAAGAAGGTTAGGGCTTGGGGGGAAGGGAAGCAAAAGATCTCTTCCTACTGCCAACATTTTCCTGGAGGGTCAATTTGCTTTCAGTCAACACAACAAATCGATGTACTTGTTTCAATAAAGGTTGGTCTTTTAAAACTGTAAATCTAGATGAAATTCCACTGGCAAAACTTTCACCCTTGCCTTGGTTATGCCATAGGTTCTACCTGCTTCACGATTATGCCCAAATTGTAAAAATGCTGCCTGTCAAAATGTCAGGCCACAGTGGTCAGCGGAATCATTTTCCATGCTGTCTAGCACCCAATCTTTTTGCTCCCTGTCACCTCCTGCCTCCTCCCTTTCATCAGCCTCACCTCCCATCTCCTCAGCATAGAACTCTTCCTCCCCCTCACCTTCCACCACCATAGGCTTCTTAAAGTACTGTTGAGGCCCATTGGTCCAGCTGCTACAGAGCTTTCATCATTCTCAATAAAGTCTTCAAAATGCCTTTCTGCAGGGGGTTGTTAAGAGCATAGGACATTGAATCAGCCAGAAAGACTTGAGTTCAAATCTCGATTCTGCCACTTCTAGATACTGGAGGTAAGTGACTTGTGTTCTCTAACCACCAGTTTCCTCACCATTTATCTTTTGAAAGGCATAAATGAAATTACATATATATTATATAATATACATAATTTCACATGTATAATATATAAAAATATATGGCATTGTGCTAAGTACTATATATGTATGTATTAAAGGCACACAGTTAAGTGCTCAATAAATTTTTCCAATTGCTATTGTCATATCACATATCATATCTTATGTCTGAAGTGGGATTTCAAAGTAGTGTTCAGGTAGTTTTTTAAAATGCATCATAATATACATATCCAGTGAGCATGGGCCTCCACAGTTGTGTCCTTAGGAAAATGTTTACTTTTTTCAATATTGTCATTGATTATAATTTCTATTCATTCACTCTATCCATTCAACAAATATTTCATGTTCCCCTACTATGTGCCAAGCACTGAACCAAGTACTTAAGACCCAGAGGAGGGCAAACTTGATCCCTGGCTTCTGGCAGCTCACATCGAGTAGGTGAAAGCAGAGCAGGTGTGCGTAGAGAGCTGTGAGAGCCTCTGTCTGGAAGGAATGAACAGCCAGGATTGTTGGCGAAGGCACAGGGAGAGGCGCTTGCACATGGAGGAGAATATTTGTTGCAATGTATTAAGATTCTCCTAGGTTCAAGTTGCATTGTCATTTTAATTTATTCCACATAATAATCATGCAAGGTAAATAAACATTATTCTCATTTTGCAGATGAGATTACTGAGTCTTGGGAGGTTAAGAGATGTGTCTCTGATTTTACTAATCTTGATAATCTTACTAAATTGGTTTAGAATAACTGAGATTTCAACCCAGGTCAGTGGGGTTTCCAAGCCTGTGTTCTTCCTTGCAACCTAATGGGCCAATTCATCAGTCACTCAGGCTAAGAAAAGAGAAAAAATGCTCTTGATATTTATGAATACACCTTCAGTTTTTGTTTGTTTTATTATGTAATATTTGATACATACAAAATAATTTGGTAATAATATATTTGAATTTATTACATAGAAATGTATATTTATTTTAGTAAATATTAGAAAACAGAGGAAATTATATATGCATATATATCAAATATATTTATTTTTTAGATGAATAGCTCACTGGGTGTTTTTATGCTTAGCTAGAGAAACAGAGTTATATATATACACAAATATAATCATATTTTATACATACAGGTAACTTCCTTTTTCCACTTAACCACAAATCAAGACCACATTTTGATGTCAACCAATATACATCTATATCATTTTTATTAATCATGGTTAAAAATTCTTTGAATGGATATATATTATCATGTATTAAACCTATTCTCCAGACAGTTACCTTAATTTCAGTTTTTTAAATTATTATGAATAATGTTGCAATGATTATCTTTTACACAAATGCCTTTGCGTGTCTGTCCAATTATTGTCTCAAGATAAATTTCTAGAAGGGAATTTGCTGGGTCAAGTGTTCAAGGTCTTCACTGTGTCTCAGCACATTGTATTTCATCATGTGTGAATTTATACTTCCATTAACAATTTACAGAGGTGGCTTGACATTTTTTATATTGCTATGTTCACCATGTTATCTCACTGATTTTATGAGTTTTTTATATATTAAGGTTGTGAACCTTTTGTCTTTCATATATTTTATGGCATGTTTGCCATACAGAAATATTTAGTTTTTATATAGTAAAATCTATAAATTTTTTATTGTTCCTGCTCTTGATGCAATATTTAGGAAAGTCTTCCCTATTCATGATCCTCAATTTTCTTTTAAATATTTTGTGGCCTCAGTTTTTATATTTTACTTTTTAAGCTATTCAGAATTTAATCTAGCATATGGTAGGAGGAAAGAATCCAAGTTAATATGTATCTAGCTACTTCCTTTGCCGAACCCTCCACGTATGAAATATTACTTCTAGTATATACTTATTAATAGTATTGAAGATCTTTCTGTTATTTTCCCACTGATCTATTTGTCTACTTTTGTTCATAGAACCATGCTGTTTTAATTACAAACAATCTGTAGTTTGTTTGTTTATTTATTTATTTAAAAGATTTCATTTATTTATTTTTAGAGAGAGAGGAAGGGAGGGGGAAGAGAGGGAGAGAAAATCAATGTGTGGTTGCTTCTCATGCGCCCTCTACTGGGCACCTGGCTCACGATTGAGGCATGTGCCCTGACTGGGAATCGAACCTGAGACCCTTTGGTTTGCAAGTTCCCATTCAATCCACTGAGCCACACCAGCCAGGGTTTATCTGTTGTATATTTAATATCTGTCATTCTTAGTTTTTTCTCATCATTTTTATTTTTCAAAAAATTTTATGCAATCTTTTCAGGTTTTCTCTCTTACAAGGGGTAGAGCATTACCTTTAAAGTTATTGTGGTAATGTGCATGATAAGGTATACTGTATTTCTGAAAACTCAGTGTCACAATTTCATAGCCACTCTATTTTTATTTTCATACTTAATCTCCAAACTGAATGGTGTTTTTCTGGTACTTAGAGACAGGCATGCCCAGTCTGTCACTAGATCTACTGTATCCTGTTTGCAAAGAACATTGGCAGGAGATTTTGCTCATTCTGACCATGTGAAAAGGCAAGACAGCACGGTGGTTGAGGGCACAGATCTAGCTGTGTGAGCTTGGGCAAGCTATTTAGCCTCTCTGAGCCTCCATGTCTGCATGTGCAACAGGAGAGTGGCAATCCACTACCTGATAACACGTGAGCTGCATATGGAAGGCCCTTAGAAGACTACCTGGCCCAGAGTGAACAGTGAACATTAACCAGCATCATCATGTCCCAATGGTCTTGTCATTCCAGGGATCTGTTGGTTTGTCTTGACTTGGAAGAGGCAGATTGAATGGAAGACAATAAATGAAGAAACATGAGTTAACTAAAATAACATTTTCATAAGCTTTTGAAAACATTTATAAGGATGGGTATTTGTCATGAAGTTGTTCTTCACGGCGTGCAGGGTGCTGGCATTTAAAGCAAGTTGTGGCCTGGCCAAAAAGATGGGCCACGTGGTGTCAGAGGACGCCTTGCCCCACTGAGGACCCTGAACAAGCCAGGTAATCTGAACTCACTGTAGAGTTCACTTAGGTCCTCATCTTGGCCTTCATCAATCCTGTCAGCTCCAAGCTCATAGGCACCTTCTCTCTCAGCTCTCCCTCCCACCTCTGCTTGAGCAGAGCTCTCTGCTGTCAGCTGAAACTGAGCACAGGGCTGAGCTTGTGCTCGGGAGTCAGGAGGCCCTGGGTTAAAACTCCGCCTCTGCCACAAGCCACTCCAATACAGGGGTGGGCCAAAGGAGATTGACAGTTGTAATACAAATAAATTATACAATGATTAATAAATAGTGATACAAAAATAAACTCTCTGTTTTGCATACTCACACTGTTAGCCTACTTTTGCCCTGTATTAGACAACTCCTATATTAGAACTGGAGTTGTCTTCTGCTGAAATATGGGGATGGTATGCCTTCCCTGCCAGGTTACCATGGGGATTAGTGAGAATAATACACGTAAAAACATTTTATAGAGTGCCAGGCATAGAAAAGGTGCTCAATAAATGTTACTGCATGAATAAGGAATGTTTAATTCCAAGTCACAGAAAACCCAATTTACACAGGCTTAAACAATAAAGGGAAATTATTGGTTTAAATAACTGGAGATGCAAGGAAAAGCTGGGCTTCAGGAAGAGTTTGATTTAGTGACCTAACCATACCATCAAGAATTTGCTTGTTTATTCATTTGTTTCCTCTCTATCCTGCCCTTCATAGAATCAGTTTCACCTGAAGACTGCCTGCCTCTCTTGGTCCCAACAATGGCTGGAAGTGTCTGGAGAGGACAACGGAGGGCCACACCCAGAAACTTCTCCGAATGAGCTTTCCTAGCCAACAGCAGCAACTTCCTTGTCTTGTAGATCGATAGCCAGAAGGCAGGCACAGTCCCGCCCCGAACCAGTGACAACAGCTACAAGATGGGATTATGCAGGTTAGCTTAGGTTTGGACCACAGGCAAGCATTGTAGAAGCACATTTTTGCCAGTGCAAAAACTGTGTAGGGGCAGGAGGATGAAAACTGGACCAAAGATCAGAGTAATTACCAACAGGAGGGGGACTGGATGTTAGGGAAACTACCCCTCATTTTCTAGTCGCCTGCAGAATATAGATGAGTGAATGGATCAGTGTCCTTTGAAACATGACGCCTCAAACTTCTGATTGGGGCCTGGGCCACTAAGAAGAGGCATGCTCAACCCACCATATAGGGACTGAAAGCATTCTTCCTAAGCAATAGCAGAGAAAATAGCAATAATGATAACGTGTATAGAAAAAAATTATATTAAAAATAGCCTTTTTGAAAGAATGAAAGTATCTCTATTCCAAACCACTTGAGAAGTAGTTATTTGGATGTGTGCTTAAGGCCAAGATCTAGTCATAGGCACAATCTGTGTTTTGCTTTTCAGCTTTTCTCTTTAAGCTGTTCCCTTTCTCTCTACTTTCCTTTCTTCCTCTGTTTACATTCTATTAGCCTCAAGTACCTGGGAAGAAATCTGGAAGGGCAGAGACATGGGCTCCAGGCCTGAGTGAGCCCATGTTCTTTCTCAGCCTGTCTCCCACTGCTGAGTGAGCCTTGGATCCCTGAAAGCTTCAATGGCCAAGCCCAAGTGGTCCCTTCACGCCTGCAGGTTGCTAAGCGACAAACACTCCAAGTTTGGAAATCTTTACCCACACCGGATATATTATCCTGGCAAATTGGACTTTCAGATCTGGCAGCAATGGAAAGAGTAACTTTAAAAAAAAAAAAAAAAAGAGAGAGACAATTTAGATGATTTCAAAGACATCTGGTCTCTTTTTCCAGCAAAGTATGACTCTTCCCTTTCACTGAGCACATTGGATCCAAACACTTCTCATGCACAAAAGCATGAGATCCCTAAAGAAAAGAGTGTTTCAGTGGCAAAAGCTGACTCACAGAAAGTGCCGCCTGTGGGAAAGGCCCAGACCCTACGAGGGTGGCTGTACCAAGGCACACGTTCTTCCTTCTTCCCTCTATTTGATCCTTCTTTTGACCTGCTGTCTTCCAACTACTCTTTTCTTCTCTCTCTGTTATGAATTCTCTTTCTGGCCCATCTTGCCCTCTATTTCGTGCTTCACTCTCCCCCTTTTCTTATTCCCACCTTTTTCTCTGCAAACTTCCATTCAGTCTTCTCTTTCTGTCCTTCCTTCCTCAAGTCAAGACAACACAGGGACAAGACGCAATGGGATGGCTTACGTCCAGGATTCTTGGTCGTCTTGCCCTGCCACATCGGTGGGGCAGAGTTGGTTGTTTGGGTTTTTTTTTTTTCTTCTTCCTAAATCATACTTGGGATAATCTCAGGGCAAAAGCTCCCTCTCCTAGGTCCTTCTTCAAAAATATTCAAGACAAATCCAAACACCAAATACCTTCTCCACCTGTTTGCTAATGTCTAGAATTCCTCCAAGAGAGAACATGACATTCCACAATTATAGACCAAGTTCCGAATGTAAATAATAAACAGCTCACATCTGGGCAGCTCATAGCTGTTTTACAAACACATCCAGCTGTTTTCAACCAATTCCCTCATTTGACCCCCACAATAATCTGCAGATAGAAAGAAGCATTATTATACTGTCATTTCCATTTCAAAAGGAGGAAACTGAGGCTCAGAGACATTCAGTACTTTTTCAAAGGTTTCTCTCACCCAATGTCATCTGACTCTAACATCCATGTTCTTCCCCACCCCACTTCCTTCTCTGAGGAGGAGCCATGATAACTTGATATGGTGGGAAACCTTTACCTCATTTCTTCAGACCTAAACTCCCCCCATTTCTCTCTCTCTGAGATCTTCGACTTGAAACTATTGCCATCGAAACCAATGGGGTATGCTACCACCAGATGGCAGAGGATACTCTGGATTCATGGTGAGCCCCAGATTTTTACCGAAACTATGGGTGTCAATTTATTTTATTATATTTATCACTTTATAAGCCAAATTATAGTTCACCAAAAAAAAAAAATAGCTAAGCATAAGAGTGCCCACATTTACACAGATAATACAGAGATGTCTTTAGAGGAATATACAGGTCATTCCTGTGCCTATTAAAATACTCAGTGACTTTGAACAGGCACAATTCAGTCTATATTCCGGCCACAAGGTCACAGTCCACTTCATGTTTCTGAGATGTTGACCAAAGCACTCTAGGGTTACTGCCCTTTCTCATCCTGGCCACTCAATGCCCGCACGCTAGTCCACCAGGAGAAGGCAGACTGGCTGTCAGACTCCAGAGTGCATTGGAATAATCCCCCAGAGTGCTCGTGAAAGCACAGATTTCCAGGGCTCAGTTCCTGAATTTCTGATTCAGTAGGTGTGGAATGGGGCCTCACAATTTGCATTTTTAACTAATTCCCAGGGGGTAGCACTGTGGAGGAAGGAGGCTGAGCTCTGTGGCCTTCCAGCCACAGTCTGGGGTCCTACTGTGGTGATTAACCAACAGCCTTAAACACTGTGGCTGACACCAAATTAACTGTGCATCACTTTTAAAACCTACGTCTGCTGCTCAGTGGCAACTTCTGATCAGACATTCTCTGATGTCAGTATCAGAACTTCATATAATACTGGTTATGATAGAAAATGCTAGCATTTGTTAATGCTGCCACCACTGAGGTAAATACCTCATCTAATCCTCACAACAATTCTATAAGAAAGATACCATTATTGTCCCATTTTTACAGATGGGAAAACAGAGGGTCAAGGTTACAAAAGCTGTAAAGTAAGTTGCAGGGGCTGGACTAGTCATCCATTTGTCTATCTCCGGAACGTAAGCAGTCTCAGCCACTGTAGGTACTAATTCTAAGTTTGCAGTTTAAATGCCAAAAGTTGCAATTCTAGTTCCCTCAAGTCAGTTTCTTTGGGCCTCTATAGTTCCTGGTCCTTGCATTTTCCGCACTGGTCTACGTCCAAACCTACCAGCCAGTCAGGAAGCCCCATGCAGTCCGCTGTTTAAATCCACGGCTCAGCCCACCACACTGCATGCAGGGGAAACAGTTAGAAATGGAGGCCCTGAGGCTCTTCAGAGTCTTAGGCAACAAAACATAGATTCAAATATATTCCCCAGATGGTACTTTCTAAAGCAGGGAAATGGAATCAGACACTTTATAACGAGCTTCTACAAATGTTATTTTGGTAAGTTGAAATAGCATCATAAAAATTCCTCTTTTATTTATGAAAGAACTGTGCAAACATATTATGAAAGGAGAAAAAATAAAGTGAGGTGGGGTAGGAAGGGAGGGAGGCAGGAGGGAGGAGGCAGGAGGGAAGAGGAGGGAAGGAAGGAAGGAAGGAAGGAAGGAAGGAAGGAAGGAAGGAAGGAAGGAAGGGAGGGAAGAAGGGAGGGAGGGAAGGAGGGAGGGAGGGAAGGAGGGAAAGAGAAGGAAGAAAGGACGAATAGAGAGAGAACAAAGAACCAGCCTAGACAAAAACATAGCAAAAGAACAAAAGGACATTTTTCATTTCTTTTATGCTATAATACATCTTAATAAGAACATAAATTCAGAAACAGATGGGCTGAAAGACAAGATAATGAGATTTAAAACAAAGAGGGAAATTGAGGATCTAAGGAAACAAATCAAGGACCCAAACCACATCGTTATAGAACAAATACAAAAGTTAGGACAAAGAACAGGTATATTCCACTGAGAATAAATTACTTATATGGATGAGACTGTGAGATAATCACAGTAAGTGCAGATTAAAACAAAGAAATTTGAAGCAAGTATAGAAAAGCTAATAGATTTTTAAAAGCCTACTAAATAAATAAAAGATAAGGAGCATCCAAACTCAAAGGTAAAACTTTACAAATTATTTAAATAAAGAAAAAAATTGAATACACAAATTGAAAGACATACCATGTTCCAGGAAAATGTAATACAAACAGCTCAAGATAGGGCCACAGAGACCGGCAGAAGTAACGCCTGCTTGAGTGTGGTTGGTAGGGTAATAATATGGGTGTAATAATTTAGTTTTAATTTGAACATTTCACCTAAAATGTCATATGGTGTGCTTGAGTATGATACTGTTATGTTACAGATTTACATGCTTGTGATTTTGCAATAAAAGATTTTGTAATAAAAAAAGGGTGTTATTTGTGCTGTACCCTATATACTAGTTTTTAAAAATGACAGCCCAAACATTCAGTCAGGAAAAATAAACCCTTACAAGGGGTTAAAATCATGCTGGCCTCAGCCTTCTCCACAGCAACATTTAGTGCCAGGAGACAGTGTTCACAACAGTTTAAGAGAAAGAAAGTGCACCCCAGGATATTGTAGGCACGCAAGAATGTTTGTTAGATGTGAAAATGCAATAGACTTTCTTAAACCTGAGAAACCCAAGAATACAGCACCAGTGTGTCCTTCTTGAACAAAACCGTGTGACAATGACATTCTTCCAGTAAAGAAAGAAAGAGAGAGAGAGGGAGAGAGGGAGGGAGGGAGGGAGGGAGGGAGGAAGGAAAGAAAGAAAGAAAGAAAGAAAGAAAGAAAGAAAGAAAGAAAGAAAGAAAGAAAGAAAGAAAGAAAGAAAGAAAGAAAGAAAGAAAAGAAGAAAGAAAGAAAGGGAAAGAAGGAAAGAGGGAGAGAAGGAAAGAGGGAGAGAAAGAGAGAAAACTATGTAAGAATTGAAAAACCATGAAAGAGCACTAGTGGTAGGCAATAATTCTATGCGCCTTTTATACTAATATGAAACAATATCTCTCAGTGAAACCTACCCTCACTGCCTTACTCACTATGACTATCTGCGCCCCACCCCATGGCAGCATTTTCCATCTCCTTTCCTTTGCTTCCTTTTTGCTCTTATGTGATAGCATGTATGATTTTCTAATATACCCTATGTTTTATCCTTTGGTTTATTATCTCCACCCCACTTCACTTCATAGAAGGGAATTAAAGAGCTGTGTGAAATACAGGAGCTAGTCTAGTTACAGAGCAGCCAGTGGGAGCCGTACATCTGAACGATGTAAAAATAATCATCTAATTAACAAAACTCAAGTTGTGTGGGAAGCAGATGGAAGAGTTATGACAGTGCTCATGTCCTCAGTTGCCGCAACCCAAACACAATCGATGCTCACACCGAAACATGAGGTTTACGAAGAAATGACGGCTGCTGCCTCTCGTTGGCCATAGTCACTCTGATTAGCCTTCAGAGGATTTTTTCATGAAATACTATCCAGCAGGAAAGAAGCATGTACTCGATAACCTGTGGTTTTACTCTGCCGTATTTTCTTCTGCTAAATTCCAGGATAGTGAAAGGTAATACTTCATATTTAAAAATAGAATTTAAAGTTATGCTCTCATTTTTATTAAGTATTTTTAGATATCTGTTTTCCTATCCATGTAATGAACACAAAGATAAACACATAGTGTTTATTATCAATAGGGGTTATTGATGAGTAGTAGCATTTGGGGTTTACCTTACCACTTTTATCTTTAAAGTTTTCTCCCTCAGTGTTGTTGTTTATAACAAGCAGGCATGTTTTTCAAATCAAACAGAATGGTTTGCCTTTGTTTTTAAGAAGAAAGAAAAAGACCGCCAGCATATACATCATGATCTACATATAGATCATGCAGATATGGGTGCTGACACCCGCAGTGGAATTCTAGAACGCGAGCCTCAGCCTTCAGTTAGTTAACTTGCATTTCTCTCTGTCCACCAGGACTCCCTCCTGGACTTGCCAGGAGGAAGGAAGGAAACTAACGCCGGCTAGAGAACCCACTGGGTGCTTTTCCATAAACTTTTGGTTAAGCCTGCAGGGCAGGAATAATCTCACTATTTTTTATGACAAATTTGAGGTTTGCAATTTGAGGTTTGCCTTATTTTGTGCGTAGAGATAATAACAGTAATAATAATAATAGTAATGATAACTGCGTATTGAGTGCTTACCATGAGCCAAGCTTTATGCGAGGTCTATCTATGAAGAATCCCTTTTAATCCTCACAGAAGTTTACGATGCCAGCAATTTTTAGTTTTAGTTTTAAACGTGGTTCAGAAGGATGAATTGTGTGACCAAATGTGACACAGCTAGAAAGTGGCAGTGTCAGGACTGGAACTCAGGTCTGTCCCACACCCAAGCCTGTGCCTCTTCCTCTGCTCTGTGCTCTCTCTGGGCTGGAGAAGAGTGGCCTGTGCTGGTCACCTGCAGGGACCACACCTGTCCGTAACTCCATTTAGTCCTCACAGTGATGGTGCACTGCTTCGTGGATGCTCCCACGGATCTAGTGGATAGTCATGTTCCACAGAGGACTTTGCTGCGGACACAGTCTAAAATGCCCTGCCCCCTCCTGGGTGTCCCTGCTGAGGGGAGCAGGCAAAAGGGCAGTGCCAAGGCGACCGGGGAGCATAGGCCCCACCTCAGCAGGTATTTCTTGGTGGCTCTGACGTAATGAACACTCGGCCAAGAAAGAGACCTGAGGATCGTCCGCATGGGGTAGACAATGGCTCTGTTAAATAAGTGCTGGGGGCCCTGGGTTCCGATCTCTCTCCTACCATTCCTTGGTGGTGTGACCCTGGGGAAGTCACCTGGTGTCTCTGAGCCTCATTTTCCCCAACAGAAAAATGAAAAGGTGAGGAGAGTTCCCAAAGTTCTCAGCTTATCACTTCTGTGATTCAGTCAGAAGACAGGTCCTGTTCTAGAGTCTGGGTAGTTAGAGGCAGCCTTTTCTTTGAGACAGTAAAACCGTGGCCAGGGGGCCAAGCCACCAAGGAGCAGGAGGGCTGGGATTATCCCCACCCACATGGGAAAGGAGCCACTTCAAGAGAACACTCCTTGGAGGCTGTAGGACGGGTTTTTCATCAGGGTCTTCTCTTTCTCCTACAGGTGGGTCTTGGCAGCTGGACCACAGGCCTTTATGAGATTATCTGCTAATCATGGTCTGGACATGAGCACTCGAGAGGTGTCACGTGCAGAATAAGATGCATTTTTATGATGCAGTAAAAGAGAGGAAATCGCCTTGGCCTCTTGCCTCGTCCTGTGCTAAGTGAGGAAGTGGGCCACCCGAGCCCAGCCTCCCTTTGGCAGGGGCTCTGAGAGTTCAGTTTCCACCCAGGGCTGCAGGGAGGGGCTGCAGGGGGATAGGAGAGACAGGCCCCCTTCTCCAGAGGACAGGGCAGGGAATGCTGAAAGCCACAGGCACTGAAAGTTTAGAAGAGTAGGGTCACACACCCTGCATTAGCAACATTATATACTCATAACTGGAGAGTAAATCAGCAGCCTCACTTGGAAGAGGAATTTCTCCCCCAACACTATTATTGAAACAATTTATTATATTTCCTCTGAAAAGTAGGCCATGCCCAGAATCACTGCCCCTCCCAGTGACCACTCCCATTCAGGGTCAGGCTACCCAGTGTTCATTTTCACCCCCAAGATAAAATGGCAGATCCAACCCCCACCACTGATGGCCGGCTGTGCGCCCGGAGCTGTGCTGAGCACGTGAGCACTCATAAGAGTTACAGCGATGGGTCAACACTAAGCTGGTAGCTTTACATGTACTAAGTTATTTAATCCTTATAACAATGCAGATTCTATCAAACAAAAAATGAAATTGATATTATTGTCACACCCTCCCATTGTACAGATGAGAACATTGCATCTCAGAGGTGTTAAGTAACACATACAAGGCCACACAGCTGGTAAGTAGCAGAACCAGGTTGAGTCCTGTGTGTGTGCTTACCATTGTAAGTTCTCCCTCCTTCAAGGATCCCTCTAATCCTAATACATACAGAGAGAACTATCCTGCCCACTCTCCTCCCTCCACCGCTCTCACTAGGTGTGAGAAAGAAACCTGTGCCCTTTGCTTCATTCTTGCTCTTTCCCCAGGATGGGCTGGTTGGCCTGAGGTGGGAGCTGGCAGGAATGTGACTTCTCTTGGGCCGCCCATCCCTTTGAGGAGGTGATGGTGGCTTCACTGGTCAAGGCCATTGAATCCCTCCTGTTGTCAGGCAAAGGCATTGCCATCCTTCACACAGCTCAGTGGAGCTCTGTCTGGTGGACCTCAGGCAGCTAACGCCGAGACTCAGATGTGGACCAGGACTTCCATTCCGATGCCAGGTGTCTCACCGCTGACACTGCACTTTGACCCTTCTGTCCATTCGAGAATCCAGAGTGGGGAGGAGACAATGAATCAGCTCTGAAAAATATAGCTCCCAACTCCAGGCTCCTGGTCCTATTCCTGGGCATGTCCAGGAAACTTGTCCTTCTTGCATTCCTGCCCAAGTATTCCTGCGTAGCCAGGGACCACTGTCCACCCCTGGTGACCCCGACTGTTCCTTTACTCTGCTTCCTGCTGCCACAGCTGCATTCTGCCCAGAACTCTTTGCTCTCAGTATAGACTTTGGCTCTGGCTTAATTTATCCATGCATAGTAACACCAGGAAGGACTAAACATTTACAGAATATTGGTGAGGAGTTGAAAACAATTAGAAAACAAAAGAAAAAGAAAAAGAAAAAAGAAAACAACCTTCAACTGGACACTGGACATCACGGCCATGAAGCCAACCACATGTGCGTACTGGGGAAGCTCCTATAACCCTCCCTTCCTTAACGCCTGCACCTCGCTCACTACCACATGGCAGGGGTCCCGCTGTCATGAAGTGTCTTTGGCCATGTGCTTCTACATGAAATACACCTCTCAAAACTTCACTAGATTCAATGAAGAGTGGAGAAAAATGGCCCATCTCATCTCCTTGTTGGTCCTGTTGTCATTATTCAAGTCATCTTCTGGGGTATTGTTCCACCTGAGTACCTCCACTTTCTCCCAGCAATAAGGAGGAACAAGCAACAAGCAAAGAAAACAAACCCTTTTTCCTGCCTGCCAGAGTCATGTCAGCCCCAGTCTAGCAAATCATCCACACAGAGGCATCCCTAGCACAGAACAAATTTATCTTCTCATCCTCTTGAGCTCACCATTTGGGGACAGAAGCTGGGTGTCCCCTTTACATGACCCAAAAGTCTACCACAAGGTTTGTCTAAGACCAAAAGCACAGGCTTCCTGCAAAACGGACTCTACCCCAGGAGCTGTGGGAAAGATGGCAGCTAGAAATTACAGAGTAAGCTTGCTCCTGCGGCACGTGGTCCCAGGGCATGGACAAAGGAGCTCAGCAAGGTTATTGTTTTTCTCATTTTGCAGATGTGAACAACATGTTGTCCTCAGTATCCTGGCCAGGAACCGTTAAAGTAGCTAAGCAGACACAAAATCAGTCAGAATTCTCACCACCAAACTCCGCTTGCAAGAAACAAATCACAACTCCCCAGTCTCACGAGAGCCTGGTGAGTCCCATCCCCTGCCAGCATCCTGGTCAGTATAGGGACAGGGTGAAGGAGAAGGTGACATCTGCAGGCTGCCTGATGGCATGGCCTCCAGGATTTTAAGTCTGGGATGGCAGTGAGTGTCCATCTGTCTCCCCAAGACAAGCCTTTTCAGACCTAGGATTCCAGTCTATAATTATTCTGTCTCATTCTGTATTCATCTGTCTCAGGTGAATTCTGTCTGCCCCTTGGTGTCGAGAACCAAGGGCTTATGATCCCTAGTCAGTCATTTGGAAGCCATGGGTTACATCTTTGCCAGAGAAGACTCAAATTCAGTTGTTGCTTAAGATTCCCATCTTGTTAGTGCTTTCGTGCAAGATTGAACCTGTTTCTTGAGGGGAGCTGGGAAAAGAGGGAAGGCACAAAGTTTGATTTTAGAAAAGGAGAATCAAGTATAATGAGGAATAAAGAAATGCTGTCAGGCAGCATGGTATAGGTAGGAAACGGGGCACTTTTGTTTAGGCTTAGCAAGGTTCTTTTCTCCCTGCATTAGTTAGGTCACTATAGTCTTCCACCTACACCTGTTCTGGCCACTATGCCCAGCCTCCTCCCAATGCATGATCCACACCTTTTTCAGCCATGTTAAACCTCTCTTTCAAGATTTTTTGTTTTCTGGTCACTTTTCTCATTACCTGAAATACCCATTCTTCTCTTCAGCTGATTCATTCTTATTTGTCTCCAAAAGTCAGATAGGCTCAAGCATCACTTCCTCCAGGAAGCCTTCCTTGACCCAACCTTTTGTCTGGGCTCCCATAGCACTTTATTTCCACGCTTGCTTTCATTGCAGCACTCCTATGTTGCATTGCCTTTCTTCAGTGTTGGCCCATGCAAAGGAATGTTAGGATGCATTGTTAATAGGATGGCATCTGTCATCAGATACATCTAAAGTAAGTCAACCAGATGACACTTTTTAAAAAAATATCATCGGCCCCAATATTACAGTAAGATCTCCAACTTCCTTCCAGTTCTATTCCTCCCATCACCATCATGATGCACATCTAAAGGGGAGAAGGAAAGAGGCATTATCATGTCCACTAACCCTGTTCCTTCTTTGAATATTCCACATAGGTTGGCATCCTTACCATCTCATGCCATGCATCCTAAATTTTCTAAAATGTAGACATCTAATTGACAATTGCAATGGCCTGGCACTGGCCAGTCACAGCTGATGCTGGCCTATCGAGCAAGGTCCTGGGGCCCCTGGTATGCCAGACATTTCCTCTTCCTGCTGATTCGTGGGGAGGTGTGGGTCCAGGAGGAAGTAAAGGTGCCAGATGTGGGGTATGGATGGAAAGAGATCTCGCACACATGACAGTGACTGTTTATTAACCATATGGAAATATCCCAGTGTGTTAACCACAGTTCACATGATGACAGCCTTGCAGATGTCACAGCCCAGGAGAGAGTCTGAATACTCATCTGATCTCACCATTATCTGTTGAGGTTCTCGCTAATCTCAAGCGAAGGTGCCCACAGACCTGTAGGACATAGGGCATTTCTAACCTTTTTAATAGTTTGCTGCAAGAAGAAAATGTCAGAGAAGGGTAGGGAGCAGACCCAAAAGTTCACAGAGTCCCCTCATTTTTGTTTGCCTATCAGACTTTCTTCTCTTTATTCTGGGGCTAGTCTAGCTTCTAGTCTCTGTAACCTCATCTGGATTATATCCCCCAACAACATGCAGGGCCCAGGTTGAGGGTTATGGCTACAGTCTGCTCTCCTTTCCTGGGGGAAAGAACTTCTGATTTTCAAGATAACTCTCTAATAGTACTATTTCCACTGATGGTAATTGTGTGTTTCAAAAATACCTACTCTTTTCAGTTATTTTTTAATTAAACAAATAATGCATGTATACATTCTTAGTGTAAAATGTAAGACTATGCAGATGAAGGGAAAACCTCCTTTAGCTATCTTTCCTCCTTTCTAACTCTCCTGTCATCACTGTGGTCAGTGTCCTTCCACGATCTCAATATGTTATCAGCACTTAATATGCGCATATAGAAAAATAATGGGTGCTGGCTGGTGTAGCTCAGTGAACTGAGTGAGGGCCTTTGAACCAAAGGGTCACCAGTTCGAATCCCAGTCTAAGGCACATGCCTGGGTTGCAGGCCAGGTCCCCAATAGGGGGCGTGTGAGAGGCAACCACATATTAATGTTTCTTACCTTCTCTTTCTTCTTCCCTTCCCCTCTCTCTAAAAATAAATAAATAAATAAAATGTTTTAAAATTTTATTTAAAGAGAAAAGTAATGGTTTGGTTTTGTTGTGTACTTTTGTCTTTTACATATTACACTAAGTATTCTGCAGTTTCTTATCTTCACTTAAAAATGTGGTTTGTAGACATTCACAGTAAGCTCTCACTTAACATTGTTGATATGTTCTTGGAACTCCAGCAAAGTGACATATAACAAAACAAATTTTACCATAGGCTCATCAGTATGAACAAGAGTTAAGTTCCATGGCATCTCATCAACAGTGTAACAAAATGACAACCTTCTTTGAGGACCTGCTGTACTGCATTCTTTTTATCTCTGGCTTGAATCCCATAGGTTAGATGTCTCATAATTACTTAGCCAAACCTATAGCTGGGCATGCCTGTGATTTCCAGTTTTTCCCTGTCATGGGCACTATTCCAATGAGCATTCTTGAACATGAGCATTCTTGAACATGAGCCTTCGGGCACCTTAAAAGTTCCTTTGCTGGGCAAAAAGTTATGTGCACCTTTGCATTCAATATTCATTTTCTCTTCTACAAAAAGTATGTAACAATACCTGTATCCTCAAACTCTTACCAAAACTACATTTCATTTTCATCATATTTTTATGTATGGATAAAGCATGATTTCTCTATTATTTTAATTTTAATTTTCCTTCTTATTAGTGAAGCTGAGCATTTTTTCATAAGTTTATAGGTTGTTTCTCTGTCCAAAGATTACCCACTTACATCCTGTAGTGAGCAGACTTCTAAATGGTCCACAATGGTCCTCTTTCCTTGGTGTTCATGGTCTTGTGTAATCCCCTTCCCTTGAGGACTGAGTGACATGCAAATGAGTAGAAAATGGCAAAGACGATAGTTTATCACCTCCAATGTTCGGTTTGGAAAGACTGAGACTTCTACCTTGTTAGCACTCTTTCTTTCTTTGTGGATCTTCAGTCTGATGAAGCAAGCTGCCATATTTTGAGCTGTCCTATGGAGAAGCCCACGTGGCAAGGAACTGAACATGGCTTCCAGCCAATAGCCAGCAAGGAGCTGAGTCTCAGTCCAACAACCTTTGAGGAACAGAATTCCATTAACAATCATATTAGTAAGCTTGGAAGCGGAGCACCCCCAGTGGAGCCTGAGATGACTGCAGACCCAGGCAACACGTGCATAGCAGCTCTGTGGGAGCCCTCAAGCAAGAAGTCCCTGCAAGCAAGCGCTCTCTCTTCTCCACCTGGGCCTTCTTCCTGTAGGCGTGTCTCTTTGCTTTCTTTCTCCTAAGCGCCAAGGGCCCTTCTTTTGCCTCTGTAACTTGTTTCCTGAGTCCACACAGCCCAGTAGGCTCACTTTTTCCATGGCTTACTTCTTCTACCCCTGTGACTTTCTAAATAAACCTTGTCTTGTAAAAAAAATTAAAAAAGGAGAAGACTAAGTCATGTCTGGATAACTTGTTGTGTAGAATAGACAACTCATACATATCCCTTGCACATTTTTCTATGTTTTTATTTGTAGCATAGTATACAACACACAACAATATCCTTTGTGTGTTAATAGATGTTGTCAGTATTTTTTAATCATTAACTTTGTTTATGTTTTGTCTCTTATTATACAGAACTTCAAATTTTTGATGTCTTCAAGTGTATCAATCTCTTTATCTATGCCTTTTACATTTCAAATCTTTATTAAAAAGCTCTCCCCCAGCCACAGCTGTAAAGATAGAATTATGAGGTGTGTTTGTTTACCTCTTTCTCCCAACCTCCACTGTAAGTTCCATGAGGGCAGGGGCTCCGAGTCTTGCTCCCCTCTGGATTCACAGCCCCAGGCACACAGGGAGCTGGCATCCAGGAATGCTTGCATGCATTCACGCAGACAGACTTTGCAAGCCCACATTCCTCCCCTTCAGTAAATTCTCCCACTGTCCAATCTTCATTCCTGGGCTGAGGTGTGTGCATATCTTCACTTGCTAAGACAGAGAACAGATACCCTGCCTGCCCCTTTTGCAGCTTTCTCCCATCACCACTGTCAAGGGCACTAAGACACACACTCCTTTGTAACTACAAATCCTGGCCCTTAAATATTGCTGGTATGCTGAAGATCTCACACTCTATAGGGTGGGGTTGGGGGGAAGGGAAGGATGAAATAATCTGAAGATTTCACTTAAAGTTCTGGTAAGGATTCAGTGCCAAGGAATATTAAAAATGACAGCATGGATTTAATTTGCACAAGGCAGAGCCTGAGGAGAAGCTGTCTGTGCAACAAACACAAGCTCAACCCTCACCCCAACCCTGGACTAAATTGATGTGAAGTCAGAAGCTAATAGAAGTAATGGCAGAGAAAGAATTCGACATGGGAGGAACCAGACCAGTGGTGGACTTTTAACATAAAGTCCAAGAAAAGAAATTGAGCACTGGAGGTGTAAAAGAAAGTACACCAGGCACCTGGGGTGGGATTTAATAGAGAAAGGGGTGATTTGGGAGCCTACACTTTACCCTGCCATCAATGAGCATGTGTTTTTTAAAAGAACTACGTCTGAGAGAAGGAAGGTGAATTGTCCAGGGTTGGGAGTAGGAGGAGGGGATTACAACCCAGGGTTTAGTCCCCTGGTCAAAGTTCTTTTGACATAGCTAGGATGGGAAAATGTCCAAAAGAAATCCTAACTCCAAACAGAGGGATAAATATTTCACTCCACATTTCTAGAATGCATGGAGTGAAATATTCCTATTCCTGGGGATGTTGGGTGTGAGCTGGTGCTGGCTAGCATTTACTACTCGGAGTAAAATCTTGCAGCCCTGCCTGGGTGACTCAGTTGGTTGGAGTCTTGTCCATAAACTGAAAGATGGTAGGTTCAATTGCTGGTCGGGGCGCCTATGAGAATCAACTGATCGATGTTTCTCTCTCATGTTGATGTCTCTCTCTCCCTCTCTTTTCTTTCTCCCCCATACTCTCTGTCTAAAAATCAATAAACATATCCTCAGATGAGGATTAAATACATAGTAACTGGAAACTTCACTCAGTCTGTTTGGACCCTGAGACCATTCTCCCCACAAGCAGATGTTGGCTCTGGCCAAGGAGTGCCCAGGCCCAGCCCATTAAGCACACCAGGGTCAAGCATTGCCTTGAGGGGAGAAACAACCAGATGTCAGGCTAGGAGGAGAGATGCAGAGTGAATTCCACAGTTGGGGAATGAGTGAAGGGCCTCAACACCTGACCAGCACCATCACCAGCTTCTGAGATACTTCGTACAAGTTAGAACAAGGCTTTTATTGAGGTACTTTACTATCTGCCACGTGCCAGAAAAGTACAATAAATATACAAACCTACAACGAGCAGGATGGAAATGTCACGCCCCAGAGTTGTACAGTGCACTTCCGGAACAAGCTATGCAGGTGTTGTTCCTGGCACCAGTGGAGCCAAAGATATTCTAATGCCAGAACTTTCTTTATGTTAGCTCTGGCATTCGAATTCTCTCTCCACCTGGGTGCTCCCTCTTATGAAGCAAATAGACTTCCCTCCTACATTTTAAAGGGTTCTGAGATCACCAATCAGGAAACACGGCCAAAAAAATGTAGCCTTGCCTTCACCAATCCTCAGTCCCTTGCCACAGTCTGGATGGAAAGGAGAATTTTCCCTGAGCCTGAGCAGGCCAGGGACTTCCTTGCCATAGCAGGCCAGGCTGTGCCACCACTGACCTCTGCAGAAATGGAGGCGGCTGTCTGCAGGTGGGCCGGTTCTGCAGTCTTTGTCTGCACTTCCTGAAGTGTGCATACTGCAGGTTGAGAGAATAAAATAATGAAAAGAAATGCAGATACTGGCTAGCTTAGTGCAGTCTTGCAAAAAAAAAAAAAAAAAGCTGGAAGTGGGGGTAGATACTCAGGCTATCTTCATTTATCCAAACATAGTTAATTGCTCTTCACGTGTGTGGCTTTTGCCATGAAAGGATTTTTCATGTTATTTGGTTATCAGAAATACCTTGAGGAAAGCAATGATCTTCATTCTTATTTTATATATGAGAAAAGGTAGAGAGAAGCAGAAGGACTTGACCAAGGTCACACCTGGAGCTGGTGACCAGGTTGGAAGGCTGGTCATGGGCTGAACGCCTACACTGGCTGAGAAGACCATGAAGGTCAGGGCCACAGAGGAAGCAGTACGCCTTCTCACAGCCCACCCCTGGCCCCGCCCCACCACACTTACTCTGGATTGCCTAGGAGCGGAAGAGCTGGAGATGTGGAACAACCGGAGTGCCCATACATTCCTGATGGGGGTGTGAATTGGTACAACCACTGGGAAACCAGTTGCATTGACTAAAACCGATCAGATGCATTCCCTATGACCAAGCAATTACACAGCTGTGTTGATGGCTAATAGAAACAAGTTCTGAGTCTTCCGAAAGAGGGGGATAGGAATGTTCACAACGCCTCCGCTTCTGATAGCCCTAAAGTGGAAACAACCTAAATTTCTGCCAACAGTAGAACAGATAAATAATTACGGTTTATTTATCTAATAGGATACTACAGGACAGCGAAAAAGGTCAAATTCTCACAGACATAATGTTGAGCCAAACAGAGAAGCCAGACACAAAGAGCGCATACCATAAGATTCCATTTATAAAAACCCGAGAATAAGCAAAATGGACAGATGGTGATGTGAATCACAACAGTGGTTATCTTTAGGAAAGGGCACAAAGGATAATTTTGGGATGCTGGAAATACTCTGGGATGGGTGGTGAATACAAGGGGATACATGTATGTAAAAAAATCACCAAGGTGGAGCCCTGCTTGGTGTGGCTCAGTGGATTGAGTACCAGCCTGCAAACCAAAGGGTCGCTGGTTCAATTCCCAGTCAGGGCACATGCCTAGGCTGTGGGCCAGGTCAGTTCTCCAGTAGGGGGCATGCTAGAGGCAACCACGCATTGATGTTTCTCTCCTTCTCTCTCCCTCCCTTCCTTTCTCTTTAAAAATAAATTTAAAAAATCTTTTTAAAAAATCACAGAGCCGTACCCTTGAGATGTATGCACTATTGCACCTCAATGAAAGAGAACAAGAAAGAAAAATCACAAACATTATAAGACAATAGTTCTCCAAATACAGTTCCTTGTGCAGCAGCAGCAGCATCGCCAAGGAACATGTTAGAAATGCAAATTCTCAGATCCCACCAAGGTCCTACTGAATCCCATGTGAATGGGGCCTACCAATCTGTGTTTTAACAAGCCAAAGTGACTCAAATGCATACTACAGTTCAAGCACCTTTGCCATGACATGCAGGTGTTATTAGTCAATTTTACAAATGAAAAAATTAGGGCTTATAAAGAGAAAATAACATGTCCAACTTCAGTCAGCTACTAAGAAGCTGAGCTAGAATTAGAACTCATATCTGTTTCAGTCTGATGCTTCTTCGTCCCAATTACACCATCCGCTTCTATGGAAATACGGCTCAGCCAGGAAGGAGTAATGTGAGGCTGTGTTATATTACTTACATCAACAAAAAGAGGTGTATAGCTCTGTGCTCTTGTGGGGCACACAGGACAGAAGGGCATGAAGTTCAATTTCACAGGTTTTTGCAATGAAGAAATCCAGCTGAGACCCATTTCTTTGTTTTTGTAAACTTGTCTGATGCTGGAAGGATTGCTGGAAGTGAAGCTGGAGAAAAAGAGCCAGGGCTTCCCTTTCTCCACATCCTTGCCACACTTGTTTGTTGATTTATTGATGATAGCCATTCTGACAGGTGTGAGGTGATATCTCATTGTGGTTTTGATTTGCATTTCCCTGATGCTTAGTGTTATTGAGCATTAGTGCACTGTTGGTGGGATTGCCAATGGGTGCAGCCACTATGAAAATCAATTTGGAGTTTCCTCACAAAATTAAAAGTAAAACTACCACATGACCCATCAATTCTACTTCTGGGTATTTATCTCAAGAAATTCAAAATACTAATTCGAAAAGCTATATGCACCCCTATGATCACTGAAGCATTATTTATAATAGCCAAGATATAGAAGCAGCCTAAATGTCCATTGATACACATATGGATAAAGAAGTTGTGGTACATACATGCAATGTAATATTTCTTAGCCACACACACACACACAAAATGAAATCCCACCATTTGTGACAACATGGATGGACCTAGAGATTATTATGCCAAGTGAAATCAGTCAGATAGAGAAAGACAAATACAATGTGATTTTACCTATGTGTGAAATCTAAAAAACAAACAAACAAGCAAACAAAACAGAAATAAACTCACTGATTTAGAGAGCAAACTGATGATTGGCAGATGAGAGGGGGTTGGGGGCTGGACAAAAAAGGTGAAAGAAATTAAGAAGTACAAATGGACAGTTATAAAAATAGTCATGGGCACATAACATACAAGGTAGGAAATATAATAAATAATATAGAATAACTCTGTATGGTGCCAGATGGGTGCTAGACTTATCGGGGTGATCAGTTTGTAAGTTATGTAATGTCTGATCAGTGTGTGGTACATCTGAAACTGACATAATATTTATTGTATGTCAATGGCAACTGAAAAATAATTTTCTATAAAAGAGCCCAGGGTTCGCTGGGCCTTTTAAACTATGTTTAGGAATTTGAATCTTGACCCAAGGCAATGGGGGGCTGGCATCTGTCCCCTTTGCCCCCCCATAAGCTCCATGAGTGGGGGCTCTATGTCTGTTTTAGTCACCAGCACACACCCAGTTCCTAGCACTGTGCCTGGCAAATGGTAGGAACTAAGTTGAGATTTGTTGAACTGATTATTTCTTGCTGGAGAGGCAATGACAGATTTGCGTTTCTAGAAGCTAGCCCTGGCTGAGGCATGGAAAATCCACCTGAAGAAACTAGAGTTGGAGGCAGTGAGACAGGCTTCTTAGAAAATGGTTGCAACGATTCAGACAAAAATGGAGGGGGTTTGCGTAAGGTTGGCATCTGTGAGGGTGGAGGGAAAGTAACGTGATCCAACCACAAGTCACTGATTTATTCAACTGTGTGGGATATCTTGGCAAGCCCCTGAATGTCTCTGAGCCTTAGTGTCCCATCTGTAAAGTGGGGATGACAATAGGATGTTGTGAGACTTCAATGAGATTTGAGCGTAGTGCCTGGTATACGGTCAGCAATAGAAAACATTAGTTTAACATCACTGCTGTGGTTGTTCTAAATATAAGGCCCTGGAAGGAACTCTGCATTAGCTACTAACTGATCTCTGCATAGCTCAGCTTGGCCAAGGGCCAGTCACTCTTTTCACTGGCCTCAGTCACCTGATCTCTAAAAATAAGGGTGTGACTAAGTGACCTGGTCAGGCCCCCACAGTGCTCACATTTTGTGGACGCTAGAGCTTTTATGAGCCCGGACAGACAAACACGGATTTACAGGAGTGGGGCAGACGCTCTCAGCGTGGATATTTAGCACCTGCCAAATTTTTGGTTTGGTGCTTCCAACTTAGTACAGATGAGCTTCCTGGAAGCAAATTGAAGGATAAAGAATATTAACTGTAATATCTATTCGAGGGTCCACAGCAGAACTATTGGGGGGTGAGAATCCACACATTTCTGAAATATCTGTTTTCTTCTTGCAAGATAGAGCATAGAATTCAAGCTTTCAAACTGTTTGTAAAGTAATCAGCATTAATTTGTACTGTTCAGATTTTAATTACACACTGTAGGCCATTCTGACAGGACACCACCACCGCCACGCCTGGCAGGAGATAATTTCCCACCGGGATGACCATGCACCTCATGAATTATACATGAAACTGTGTTTCCTTGTGACTGTTGCTAAAGATGCTGTCAGCCTCCTGAAATCTCAAAAGATCCGCAATTGTTTTTCAATAAGTCTAATTAGCAGCAAGTAGGTGGGGAGGTGTTAAGAATGACTTCTCAGGGATGTGAGAGGCAGAGAGATGCTGGAAGGGTCCTTCCTCAGCCGGTGACTCAGGCGGGTCTGACACAGAGCTGGCCTGGCCTCCACTGGTGGGAGTCAGGTCAGGATACTTGCTCCCACATAACCAACAGGCAGCAAGATTTACACTGTTTCTCTCTGAGACTGGGCCCCAGCAAGCCAGCCAGAGACTCCAGACATAATGCTGTTATTCAAATGGGAGAAGAGTTTGATAGCTATGCTAATGACTTTTATCTGTGAAAACATAACTAATAGCTTGGTTTACATTTGCGTACATTTATGAGCATAATTTTAGCACATAATTTTATTGCACAATAAAACATAATGCAGCATTAGTCGGCTTTGCACGCACAAAAAAGGAATACCTTAGAGTGATCTGCATGTAAACCTTTACACCGCATTTATATGACAGTATCATTTAAAATGTTGACCCGTTTGAATTAATGAAAGAATTTCCCAGTTAACAATTAGCTATATAAGACCATTTCCTGTAGACATAATATTTGGGGGCTGATGCTTATGATTCACTGCATAATTCATCACAGCACTGATTGTTAAAGTTTGTTTTTCAGCGCTGTTATTCTTTTGGTTAAATTGGATGGAAGGAAGGTAGTCCTTTTCTGTTGTGTGCACAAGCTTTCTCGTGGCTTCTGCAGTGTGTCTGCCATCTGAGGAATGCAGAGACATGGACCAGGTCAAACAGACACCCTTCAGGCTTGAGGAGGACAGGATCTTGACGATGGCATGGGGATACCCCTCTCTGCACAAGAGGCCGCATGGAGTAGAGCCCAGAGATGGGGGCTTGGGAGCAGGAAAAGGTGGGACACCCAGACTGGAAGCTGGGTTGCACATGACTCATGTGAAACAAGAAGACAGCAGTTGTTCGGATGTCCTGAAGGAATGCATGACTTTGGCTAAGGGCAGAATCAGAAGCAAGCAAGGAGGTTTGGCAATGCCCAAGACCAGGCACAGACAGTCCTTCCTAGGTGGCTGTTAAGGGAGCACTGGCTGGACTGGATGCATTTGCTTGCAAGGGCAGCTAAACAAGTCAAACTAGTCCAAGCAAAGATGGGATTTGTAGGATCACATAACTGATGAGTCCAGGTGTGATTTAGCATCAAGCATAGGTGAATCTAAATGCTCCAGGTACATCACCAGAAAACCTGTTTCCCCCTCCCTTCTCTCCCCCACCTGTCTCTCTGTTTCTCTCTCAATTATTTTTCATTGTGTTGGCAGCATTTTCTACTAGGGCCTGTCCCAGAGGTAGGAGAGATGGCCCTCAAGACTTACATGATAACAACCCTTGATCACAAATGAATCCCTGTAAGAATCTATCCCGCCCCACATATGGTGTCCAGGTGGATGAGGTGCTCTCCCTGTAGTGAGAATATCGATGCCCTTGATCAACCTTATCAGAACCACCAGGAGTGGGGCACAGACTCTTCTCAAAAGGAAGGGAGGCAAACTGGCAAGAGAGAATGGCTGGCTTGGCACTCCCCCAGGGGCTGTGGTGTGAGGGGCTGAAGAGCCTTTGTCATCATCCAGGGGGTGGGGAAGCCACAGTGGAGGTACCCAGGCTAGAGGTACCCAGTGCAGAGGAGAGTGCACTGCATCTGGTTTGATGCCAGATGGGCCAGAAAGCACATTCAGCACAGACTACCTGCAGGAAGTGGAGCTACTCACCCTGATTCCAAGAGAACTTAGGGATGATGACAGCCAACACTGCCAATATCAGAAGCCTGCTTGTCCTGTGTAATTCCAGATGGGGAAAAGAGCAGTGGGTGAAGATACAGGCAAGAAAGTGGGTCTAGCTTAATATCTGGCTAACTCATGGTCCACAAAGAGAGACAGAACCTATCCAGACAGGCTTCCCTGGGGTTGGTGAGTTCTTCATCTGTGAATAAATGAAAACAGGTGAGCAGATGTTAGCAAGGCCTATAGAAGTAAAATCAGAAAAGGAAGAGAGAATACTCTAGATGACCAAAGATGATAAAAGTGCAAGGAGGGGCAATGCCTACCAACAGTATCCTATGCATGAGTGTGTTCAGGTTGAAAAGATGAGGATGAGATGGTGCATATATATGAACCTCCAAATATTAAAAAATAAAGTACGCTAACAGGATGTAATTGGGAAAAAAGTGGACTGAGAACTAGACAAGTAGATAGAACACTGGGAGAGGAACAACTTGCTGAGGTAAACAGGAAAATTGAAAGTAAGTGGAAGAGACAGGATGACGTCCCCATTGTAACATAAATTACCCTTCCCAGGCAACACCAGAGGGAGGGATGGGAGAGGACTGAGCCTGGAAGAAAGCAAGCTGGACCGGTGTATTAGTTTCCTATGACTGCTGTAACAAATTCAAACAAATCATGTGGCTTTAAACAACAGTTTATTCTTCTAGTTCTGGAGAACAGACATGCAAAATCCAGGTGGCAGTGGGGGAGCCACACTCCCTCTGGAGTCCCAAGGAGAGAATCCTTCTTGCCTTTCTTTCTTCTGGTGGTTGTCGGCTTTCCTTGTGGCTGCATTGCTCCTGTCTGTCTCTGTCCTTATATGCTGTCTCTTCTTTTCTGGCCATGTCTTCCTTCTTTTCTTTTCCAAGGACACTTGTCATTGGAGTTAGGGTCCACCGAACTAACCCAGGATGATCTCATTTTGAGATTTTTAACTTAATTCTATCTGCAAGGATTCTTTTCCAAGTAAGTTCCCATTCACAGGTTCTGGGTGGGCATATCTCTATGAGCCACCATTCAATCCACTACTATTCACAAGTAGCCAGACTTTAGGACATCACAAGGGGACATTACAAGTGGATATCACATGTGAGAGGAGAGATGCTGACTTCAGGCAAAGGGAAGCCAAGTTCCTTGGCCTCTTCAGAACCTCAGAGCCTACAACAGATGTCCAGAATGAGGGAATGAGCAAAGGAGTCTTGAGTGCATGGATGTCTTTAGGAAAAGAAAATGCTTGGGTTGCAAGTGAATCTTGAAGGCTGAAGTCACACAGAAAATCCCAAGGTTTATATCTAGCCTGCCCATGTAATGTCAGGTATCTATTAAGCTCTTAATCAAATATTAAATCTAATATAACTTCTGGTAAATGTATTTACTTGTATTTCAGATTTCACAGCAGTTTTGACATATGCCATGATATTAATTATCTGGCCAATCCATGAGAAATTGCCCAGAGAGAGGCTCCCACCTATACAATCAATAATCAATATGAACATGAACAGTCACATTCAGCAGATATTTGAATGAGGGACATCACTCTCAAATTTCCTGGTTTAATGAACCCACAGTGTCTGAGACGTGTCTCCATTTGTCCTGATTGTCAAGATTCCTGTTGCATTATGTCCTACTCTGGAGTCTAAGTCTCAGCTTAAGATTCTGCTCCCATCCTTGTCATCACTATCCCTATTGAGGACACCATCATCACCATCTTTTTTAAAAAAGATTTTATTTACATATTTTTAGAGAGAGGGGAAAGGAAGAGAGGGAGAGAAACATTGATGTGTAGTTGCTTCTCATGTTCCTTATACTTGAGACCAAGCCCACAACCCAGGCATGTGCCCTGACTGGGAATCAAACCAGTGACCCTTTGGTTCACAGGCCAGCACCCAATCCATGGAGCCATACCAGCCAGGGCTTCATCACCATTTTTAATGAGCTCCTTCAATACACGTGCCATGGCATCACTGAAAGCAATAAAAGGAGCCTAGACTTGGAGTCATTTTATTATATCATCAGACTAGCCCTTTGTTGCAGATATTATTATACCCACTTTACAAAGAAGAAAATGGAGGCTCTGAGAGATGGAATGACTCCTCACGTTCTCACAGCTAGTAAAGGTGAAGGTGAGAGCTAAAACCAAGTCTTTTTTAAAAAATAGGTTTTATATATTTATTTTTAGAGAGAAGGGAAGGGAGGGAGAGAGAAAGGGGGAGAAACCTCAATGTGTGTTTTCCTCTCTTGCATCCCCTACTGGGAAACTGGCCTATAACCCAGGCATGTGCCATGACTGGAAATCAAACCGGCAACCCTTGGGTTTGCAGGCCTGCACTCAATCCACTGAGCTATACCAGCCAGCGCTAAAACCATTTTTTTTAAATTTCATATTCTTTATGTCTTTGATTTGCTTACAGCACACGACCCATTAATAATTGCATTCTGGGCCTGCGTGCTAGTACCTAATTCAGTTTGCAGGTTCAGGCTGTGCCCTCCTGTGGGTCAGCCCACGGCACATCTATAAAGTGGCTGCTAAGAGAGATTCCTATGACAAGTGTCACATATAAGCAAACTGGGAGAGGCAATGCAGTGTTTTACTCTTATTAAGTTGGCTGATTTCAAGAGATGAGAAACTTACAGTATTTTCCTTAAACATCTACGGAGATTAGGGAGCAAGTGAGGAGCATAGAAAGAAAGAATCCTTCCTGGAAGTTCAGTGGGGGGACCTCTTTCTTTCCATTCTTGACTCTGCAGGATTTAGGACCGGCCATCGTTTGAAGATTCCGACCTTAATAGTGTTCTTAAAGCTCCTTTTCCCTCATGGTTTCCACAATTACAGAGAGGCCCCCAAACTTCCCACTGCACCCACTGCATTTCATATTTAGGGACCATGCTTGGTCCCAAGTTATCTTGTCTTTACTTTTTCTTTTTCTTCCTTTTACAATTGCTTGTCTTGGTCCTTTGTTTAGCCAGCTCATCTTTGTAATGAACCATTTTGTGTGTGTCTCTGGTGGGATGCAGACCAGCTTTTTCAGAGGCCTCTAATGACACCCACTTTGGCTCCTGCTGGGCCCCAGGAGATAATGGCCTTGAAAGCTTTCCCAGCAGCACACAGAGCCTCTCCAGCCCAGCCCACTGTGCCCCAGCACTAGGCAAGGTTCTGTATTAATAGATACTCAGTTTAGAAAAATAGACAAAGAAAGATGACTAAGCCTGTTGTGTCTGAAAGACACAGTACCACATAACTGTCTTCCTGTCCCTAAAGCCAAATGTTCCCTAAACTCAAGAGCACTTCTCTTAGACCCCTGGGGCTTACCATTCAACCTTGATTAACCAGAGTGTTCAGGGAAGGGCCAGGGGGCAGGGAGGGAGGATTGTAAGTAATTGGAAAGTTCTAGCCTCCTGAAAGTTAACCAAAAAAGCGTTTCTCCCTAATCTATATTTCAACTTTTTTCTTGAAATGTTCTGTGAAAACATCCATTTCCATATTAGGGTGGGCTGGTGAACATGGTTGTTGTTCCCATCTTAAATTCTTCAAGAAGAGGTAGTTGAATATTACTCTATATTCTCAGAACACTGAGTTTGATTCTATTATCCCTAGCTCAAGTGACTTATTCTTCTCTTTTGCATCTGTCCCCATTCCTGTACACCTAGAAAGAACAGGAACCATGTCTTATATTCATGTACCAAAAGCAGGATGTTTTGGCCTCACCGTTGTAGGTACAAGGATAGTTGGTTCTACATGTTCCGTCCTCCACTTGCTACTGGCCTAGACAAGGGCACTGGAAGGACATGCGGTAGGCACAAGATGGGGAAGAGAGAGGCAATTTGGATGAGCCATGCAATAGACCAGCCCAGGGCCAGAAAGCCATTCAGGAACACCAGGAGTGACTGCTCACAGCTCTCCAGGGTTTGCTATAAATAATTATTATGAAGTCTTTTACCCGAGTATTAATGAATATTAACTTTTTAAATAACATGAAATAAAGTGGACAATGGATAAAAATAGAAATGCCAACATGTAGATATATACAATTTGACCCCAGAAAATTGAACCTGATAGAAATAATGGCTAGGAAGAAAACTCACTAAAGCCAAATCTATAATCAATATAACTTGACATGTATCAAAAACTGATCCATTAATCAGATCTCTATTGCAAAGTTTTCATGGAAAAAGAATTAATAAAAATAAGTGTTATTTTAGTAAACTACAATTACAACAAAAAAATAGAAATGGCTTAATTAATAGTTTAACTACAAAAATAATCAAGGACTTGAATTGGTCTAAGGCCTTTTGGGGGTCAAAAATATTTTTATAGTAGAAATTCATCAGCATTAGCATAATACTAATTTAAATACTTATATCAAAATGCTTGGATCAAAATGGCAGATTTGGGCATCCTTCATCTTGTGTCTCTCCATTGTTTGCCATAGGAGCTCTGCCCATAGAGGCCGCAGGCCTGCGCAGACCCACAGGGTGAAGAAATATATTGTTCCAAAGAAGGGGGATTACTGTATATACTGACACAGAGGGGTGCCCATAATAACCTTTCAAGTGCAATTGCTTTAATTTAAAAATTCAAATTAAATTAGTGAGTGTGAGTGTGAGTCTGAGAGAGAGCATGCACGTGGCAGAGGGAGATTACGTATGCATGCACCAAAATTTGGAAAGATAGATACCAACTCCTGACAGAGGCTGTCTATGGGGAGAAGGGATTTGGAAAAGGGGCTTTTTGCTTTTTAAAACTCTCTACATTTCTGCGTTATTTAAAATTTCCACAGCAAACAGGTATTTGTTTTGTAATTAACTCAATAAAAGATGTTTAAAATGTTAAATGGAAAAAAGAGAATGAATGAGTGGCAAGAACTGTGACGGGTCTAGATTTTATCTGACTGGGACCAACAGATTACATTTCATGAATGCTGGACTAGACCAACAAGATGGAAGAGAAGAGGCGCCAACAGAATAGCCAGAGTATTCGCATTTGCACTGTCTCCCAGAGCCCCAGTTCTCACAAGTGGACCAGACGATACTTGCAACCACTCCAGAGTGTGCCACAGGAGAGCAACTCTCAGTTTAGGGAACCCACATCTTTTATAATGGACACCTATCCTCTCTGACTGTTGTTCCAGAAGGAGGTACTATGTTTGTTTATCAAGGCTGTTGGCTATACAAACATCCTTGAAAAGTGAGTCTAGAATAAAGGCAGTCAGTGCCTCTGCTCTCAGGACATTCAGAAATGCAAGAGACCCATGAGAATGTCTTCTAATGATGACAATTAAGAAACTTGAATCTCTGTGTCAGCCGTCATTTTCATAGGCCTCCAGGCTATCCTCCCTGATTATTAAATCACTTGGTTCAGTGGTGAGGGCGGAGAAGAGGCTGGCCTAAATCTTTGGTGGGGGGGGGAGTTTTTATTTAAATAAGGCTGTATCATCCTATTTCATGCCTCTATTCCCTTTGAATGGAAAACTCAAGTATAAACATTGCATTCTACTTCCAAGAGATTTAATTGTGCCAAGAATAGACAGCTTATTCATGCCACAAAATTTTATTTACTAAGTGCCAACTATGTGCCAGGCACTGTTTTAGGTAGAGCCATGACATTGTATTCTACATTATATTACACCTGAAGAGTGCTTCCTGGAGTTGTGTGATATATTAGCCCAGGCTCTAGATCCTAGGGACACAAAAATGAACAAATTGACCCAATCCCCTGCATCCCAATGTGCAAAGACAGACAATGTTTCAAAAATATAAGTGAAATATATAGTATGTCAGATGGCAATAAGTGCTGAGGGTGGGGGATAGAGCCAGAAAAGAGGATAGGAATTGTGGTATAAGAGGCTACAGAGAAGGTCTTGCTGGTCAGTTATCATTTGACCTAAGAGCAGAAAGATGAGGGATCAAGTTCTGCAGTATCTGAGATAAAATTGTCTCAGGAAGAGGGAACAACCCTGGGCTACTGTGTCTTGTGTGTCAAGGATTAACACAGAGGCCAGTGTGGCTGAAGTGGATAGAAAGAAGGGAGAGCAGAAGGAGAAGTGGTTCAGCAGGTACCAGCACCCTATCCATTGGGTAGGGCCATGGTGTAATGCAGAGAGCCAGCCACAAGGCTCTCAAACTGGAGCAGAGAGCCTTTGGAGCAAAGAGAGGTATCGAGCCTACTCCATTCTTTAATCACTGAATGTACTTATTGAGGATGTTCAAGAAGTGCATGGTCAGGTGCCAGGTGAGCATGGAAACTGCCAAGAACATCTTTCTAGTCTGTTCTTCAACTAGGCATCGCTCTTGTTGGAGCAGGAAGGAAATCTGGAGAACCATCTTCTTGCTGCCTCTAGTTCATCGGTAGGTGTTTAAAAGCCACAGAGGAGAACTCATTTGCCCAAGGTCACATTAGGATTCATGGCCAAACCAAGTAGAGGACCCAGGACTTTTAGAAAACAGTTCAGTTATGTTTCCTCGGTCACTTTCAGCCTCCACCCCTTGATTTGGACCACAAAATAATATGGTCAACCTGAAAGGATTGTTGAGAAGAATCCATGTAATGTATCCTGAGATTAAGTGGTGCATACCACTGGGAGACTTAGGGTTAGACATGTCTTGGTGCGTCCAAAGTCATGGAACAGAGACCGCAGGCTCCTTGTTGCATTGGAGAGAAGGGAATGTAAGCAGGAGAAAGGTAGGTGCAAAAACATGGATGGTGATGACAAGATGATATCTGTCAGGGATCTTGGTCACCCAGCCTAGCCCAAGAAACTTAGTATAAGCTCTGGGAAGAGAGGAGCTGCAAGCAGAAAAGGGAGGAATACATTTCCAGAAGATGTTGATAAAACATGGTTTATAACCAACACAGTCTGGGATCCAAGCAACACAAATGCAGGGAGGGGTGGATGGAGGGAAGTCCTAGGTAGAGCACAGTCACATCCTAGCCTCTGAAGAGTGGCAGATTGAGGAGCATTTGGGGACCTGGCCCCAGTCACTGATGTCAGAGCTCTAACAACTGCCATGGGCAGGAGAGTAGGTGAGGAAGACTCTGACACAGGCTGTGTGGTCATAAAAGCCAATCAGCTGGTTCAGGAGCTGCTGGGTGACCATCCTAAGGTCCTCTAAATAGGACCAGGGAGTTCTACAGGATGGGCCAGGAACCAATGAAACACAGGATACAACAACCACAGAGACTTCATCTAGGTTCACAGGCTAGAGTGACCCTGAATAAAGTTAGAATATGCTTGTAGAGTGTTTAGCTCATTGTAGGAGTTCAACTAATAGTCTCTTTGAAACCCCACTAGTGGAACTTCCAAAACAGGTCCCAGTCAAAAGCCCATTCAGTTGGAGTAACTAAGAGAAAATTGCACAGACTTTTTTGAGGTGTCTTGGTGAAGAAAAGGATTATAAGTCTCTGTCTATTCCTGTATGGTTGAGAATGACCCCCTTATAAACCCTGAGGCAGTTGCCAAGATTGGAAGTTGCATGTCTCTTGCTTGTGTGAGTGTGTATGTGTGCACCTGCCAAGCTTGCATGATTAGTGGGGGGTAGGGGAGATTAGAGAAAAAAGATAAAGCAGACGGTGGGTTGGGAGGAGCAAAGCAAGAGCCTTGAAGGCCAAACAGAATAGCAAGCATGGGGCCCATCTATCCATTGGGAAGCCTATGTCCAGTCCTTTGAAGCATGGCTAGTTTGATCTGGAAAGGGAGTAAAAGGAAGCAGGGGATTCCATTCAGTCTCGCGCCATGCAGCTAATTGTTTCTGATATGTGCCAGAGTTCTGCCAATAATCTCAAGGCTTATCCTCACATTCAAAGTAAAAAAAAAAATTGGTTTTGTAACATCTGTTCCTGATTTCTTTTTGATTTCAGGCAAGCCTCGGCCCTGTTATCTTTAGGCATTTGACACTAGTGATGAGAGCTAGCTGGGCTTTACGGATGAAGCAGCTCCCAGTCATCCCTCTGGAACAACCCCTGCTTTCTAACTCTTAAGAAAGGGTCACTCTTCCCCTCTGGGCAGGCCAGGAAGGACTGCCTCTGCAGGCAGGACTCTCACCCACCCACCTTGGAACCACCAGCCCAGTGCCTCTGCTCCCATCATCATGCAGCCCCCGCCCCATCTCCAGTCTTTGGAAATCACCTTGACATGCTGTTGTCATCCCCTCTCTTCCAGTCTCCCACATTCCTCCAGAGTCTCAGAGGCTTGTTTGCAAACTGCCATCTTGGTGCCTGGAGATACAACAGAACACAAAGGTTCTGGGATCAAGCAGCATCAGCTGCACCTCCTGCAGGCTGCAGATGGCCACTGGGAAGTTATTTACTCTGGGGCTCCGTTTTCTCATCCTTGAAGTAGATGCAGTGGTTCCCATCTTGCAGTGGTGGATGGCGAGCCCAGCACAGTGCCTAAAATATAGCACATGCTTAATAAATATCAGCCCTTCCCCGATCCCACTGTGAATGCAACAGTTCTCAAATGTTTCATTCCTTGATATAGTCCCACCATTTAGACCAGTGCCTGGCACATGGTGGTATTGCTCAGTAAACATTTCTTTAAGGAATTGGGGGAAATGTTAACTAGCTGACCTAGAAGCCATCCTCATCCAACCTCTCTATCTCCTCCTGTTTTACTGACAAACTTATTCTAGCACCCCCTTCCCATAAAGAGATCCAAACCTTCTCACATACTAATGCATTTCCCTTCAGAGCCAAACTCTCTCACCAAGTGGTCCTTGCTTTCTGCCTCCTCTCCCTGCACACTTGCCCCCCTTGAGCCATCTGGCATCCTCCTCCTTTTATTGTACAAAGTAGGAAACTGAGGCCTAGAGAGGTAAGTGGCATGCTCAGTGAACAAAGAAGCAGGGGACATGGATCCCATTTATTCAGGCTCGAGTGCTTCTGTTTTTCATCACTGTCCTGCCCTCTTGTCCTATGGTTCCTCAAAGCACTCCCCAGGAGTGTCCACTCGTCCCCAGCTCCATAGCGGTGGCCCCTCACAGGGAGGAGCTGCACTGCCCGGCCTCCCTCCTCTAAGCTGTCCCCCAGCCTCACTGCTGTGGCTCAGTCTCTCTCATCTAAAGGGTTCAGGGGAATTTCTGTAATAGTCACAACTCTTTTCTCCCTCCAAGTTCGAGTCAATTAAGAAATAGGATGCTGGAGTCAGGCAGATGGTGGGATAGTTTGGATAATTCAGTAAATATTCACTGCCCTCTGGGCTCACTGGAGTGGGCAGAGCAGACTTTCCTGGCCCACAGACGTCGGGCTTGGCCACATGGCTGGCTTTGGCTGGTGGAATGTTTGCAAATGTGACACAAGAAGAGACCTTCGTGTGCTGAGCAGCTTGGCTGGGCTTTTGTGCTTCTGCCATCACCATGGCTCTTGCTCTGGGTGGTCCCCTGGCTCTGGAGGAAAGAAAAATACAGGGAGCAGACCTTAACCCAAACCAAAGCCTTGGGGCCGATCCCAACACCCAAAAGGAACAAGAAGAAAGTGTTATTTTAAACCACTAAGTTAGAGGGTTTGCAGCTTTATTATAAACAAACAGGAGATACAGATGGAGAACCCCAAACGAGATTCCTAACTGATAAGGCCAACTGGGTAATCCTGACCTCTCCCTCCACAGCCCGGCCTGCCTCCGCCACACTCACCATTCATGACTGCGCCTGGTTCAGTGCACAGGGCCGTACATACCCAAACCTGCAACTGGCTGTCAGGCCCAGCGAAGTGCAAGATGCTGTATGTTTGGATCTTCAGGTAAATGAAGGCTCAGACTCCTTTTGTTTCTACCTTCATTACTGAAAACCTTTGTGAAATGGGATCATCCACTTCCACGCTTCAGTGTTGCCAAGGCCACGGTGCCAAGGCTGGGACTAAATGTCAGGATGGGGGTCGGGCTGCGGCAGGGCTGTGCTGGCCCCGGCACCTGACCTGGGTGACCCTGCCATTACTGTTCTTTTTACAAATGCTTCCTGCTTCCATAGACTCCCAGACCTCAACTTGATTTGTAATCATTGACTTTCAACCAAGAGGTAAGCATGAAGGAAAGAAGAGGAAAACACGCAGGACTCCACTATTTTGTTTCTAGCACACTAAGGTTTTTCTGTAAAGCTATAAAAAGAATCCCCTTCTAGGTCATTGAGTTGTGGTCAGGAGCTCGTGGTTTCCAAGGGTGCCCTCCCTGACCCCAGGCAGGTCACTTGGCCTCCTGGCTTCACGCTTCTCCTCCGCACCGTGAGGATGGGGACGTTTCCCTGCCTCCCCCCCAGAGCTGTGGTGAGCTGCAAATGACATCAAGTGAAGATGTGGGAGCACTTGGAAAACCATCACACGCCACAGACGCAAAACGGTAAAACAGTTCTCACCTCTGGCAACCGTGGTCTCCCTTTAAAAGTCAACAAACTGAAGTACAATTTCACTGGACTGTATTTCTTTAACAAGAATGCCGGTCCTATTCCTCGTTCCTCTGAAAAGAACTGGTTTTTCCATTCTTGGGATGTTCAAAGGAGCACAGGCTTTAGGAGCTCATGACACTGGGGTCCAAAACCTGGTTCAAGTCCTACTAAGCCATGTGACCGTGAGTAAGTCAGGTAATTTCATTGAGCCTGAACTTCCTCATTGGGTATAATAATACATCAGGTATTATTATAAAATGGGTATAATAGTAAATGTCCCTTAAGATGGCCGTGAAGGTCAACAGGGACTTTGGTATCAAAAGGGCTTTGAGTTGAAAATGACACACAGGTCTCAGATCTCATTATTATCTCTTTCCAAGCCTCTGTGGAAACGTATTGTGTGTAAAGGCCCTTGGCTTGATGTCTTGTTCGACCAGGATGAAGCAGCAGTGAGGCAACTTGGGCCATGTTCCCAGAAATCTCTGCTTTCCCTCTCTCAAGGCACCTTTTACAGTCGGGAAGCTCCCCCGGCTCTCAGCAGCAGTGGCTGAAAGGAGAAAGTGGCAAGGAAAAGTGATGGGTGGAAGGAACGGAGAGACGCTCCAGCTGCCTGCTACGCTGCCGGGTTTCCAGACAGCGCATGGGCCCCTCAGGGGCCGCGAAGATGAGGTGTGGAGACAGCTGCTGCGGTACCGTCAGAGTCATACCCATGGAAATTCCATTCAGTGGGTCACAATGAGAAGCTAATGCAAAGACTCGTTGCCCTTCGTTAGTGAAAACTTTGGCAGCGACCTTTCCAGGCTCCCGGGAAGCCTTTGGAGAACGCTGCTTCCACCCAGAAGCACATCATCATTTATATGAATGAAAATGAGTGCAAACAGATTGTCGGGATGTCTGTTAACATCACCTCTTTTTTCTTTCAAGGAATCCCCTCTGTAATTACATTTTGCCTGTCAGTTCATAAATTTTTCTTATTACAAACTGGCCATTATTGATTGCTTTTTAAAAGTACTAAAACTGAGCCCAAAGCAGTAGATCTCTCTGTAAATTCAAAACATACTGTCTTCAGCCCCAGTCACTGGCGAGGAGCGAAGGGAAAAGTCCCTGCGTTCCTCGCGGACTCTGAGCAGAGGCAGGCCTGCCATACGTCTCAGTTTAGAGACTTGGCTTTGAGGGCTGCGTGTTTTAAGCCACAATGAAAATAATAAATAAAGGATAAACTTATTTGGCAAATGCTGACACTTTGCGAGCCAACATCCTGTCATTGTTCTTTAGCTGAGTCCCACTGCGCAAAGGGTTCTATCTGGGTTTTTGGCGTTTATGAGCAAACACGATGAGCTAGCGGAGAAGGGCGGTGGGGGATTGGGGCAGGATAATAAAGACTTGCAGTCAAAGTTTTTAAGTAACCAGTAGGTCATTTTCCTAAATCCTTTTAAAATGAGATGCTGTGGTTTTATATTTAGATCTGTCCAGTTAAAATGTGAAAAAGAGAAAAATATCAAGTGATTTCTAGGTTCTGGGGAAAAATGGGTGTTCCTTATTCACCGAGGAAAGATTTTAGACCCTACACTGGTCACAAATCAGGGATGTATCTGCACAAGATGCCTAGACGCTGGGCCTCCGCTTTGGTTGCAGGGTCTGACCAGGGAGCACTAAGAGGGTGCCCCCAGCCCCTCCCCCTGAACACACAGTCTTTCTAAAAATCAGCATAGGCTGCCCACCCCCAAACCTGTAACCTGTAGAAAACAGTTGGGGGAGGGAGAGCAAATGAAAACCTGGATGTGTATGATCAGCTCCTGATTGGGGCTGGATGGAAGCAAGTAATCAAAGCAAGCCACAGCGTGGTCTAGGTTGGGCTGCCAATCTTGGACGGCTCACTCGCTAAAAGCAGGCAGCAGCTACTGATCTGGCCAAGAAACAATGCCCCATTCAGTTCTCAGTATCTGTTCTTAATATCAAGGCACAAAACTGGGGACCCCATTGGTGAGCAAGCAAAGCCCAGGCCAGCAGTGCAATTACACCTTAGGCAACCAAGTGAACAAAATGGGAGACATGAAAAAGATTTTTAAAGTGGAAACAATGGAAGGGCCACTAACTATCTTACGGGTGCGGTTGGCCATGCTTGGGATTAAGAAGCAGTATTTTATGTTAGGCAGCAGAGTTTTGGTTTGGGGCACATGCATTTTTCATTTTAGCCCGGGGTCTGAAGAGAGGACTGCATTCTGTCAAAGTGTGGCACTGACCCCTCAAGCCCCTGGCCAGGCATGGCATCCCCAGCATTTGGCGAGAAGACAGGAGAGTCCGTGATGAAACAGATCTGGTCAGCGCCTTGTCTTGGCAGCTTTGAAGTGCACCGCCACCCCCATGCCTGCAGACCCCCCTCCCCAGGCTTGGTTTATGGGAGAGGGCTGCCTCTGAGCAAAATCCAAGAGACAGGCACAGGCCCAGGGCACAAAGGCTTTGGCCATGGCCCCGGTGCAGGGTGGGGCTGGAACTGGGACACCCTCTGTTTTCTGTCAGCTCCCAGATAAGAGGAGAAAAGGTCAGCACTGCTGAGAGGAGCTGGTAATCCCAGCAGAATCCCTCAGTTGGCCCTCATGCTGGCCTCCAGGCCATAAATCTGCATCTGGTGAGAAGCAGCCAGCCCTGCTCTGCCTGGCCCAAGGGCTCCCCACTTGACTTCCAAACAACTTCTCTGTGCTGGGCACTGGGGTCAGAGGCTAACGAGACAGGGCTGGCAGGGAGCTGAGAGCAAAGAGATGGTGATGATGACAGAAATAATGGGGAGAACTAACATCTATAAAGGGCTCACCCTGACAACTTTGTAAATAAATAATAACTCCTTTACTCCTCAACCCTGTGAGATAGGCATTCTCACCACCCCTGTTTACAGATGATAAAAATAAGGCACAGAGAAGTTAAGTAATGTGCCCACCGTCACACAGGCAGAGACAGGCTTCAAACCCAGGAGATCAAGCTCCAGGATTCACGTTCTTAACCACTTTTCACCTGAAGGAGTTGAGTGCAGGAAGCAAGTCAGAGAAGGTTTCCTGCAGGAAGTTTCAAGAGGCCGGGTGGACATGCCCTGTGGTGCAAGCCCAGTGTGTTAACACCCGGGCTGCACACAGGGGAAGAAAAACACCCGGACCCGCCCTGTCTGCAGAGTGCCTCAGAGTCCAGAGGATGAGAATAGCACAGCAGCATCTGCCTCAATCTTCCTCATTTTGATGCTAGTTAGAAATGCAAATTCTCAGGCCCCTCAGCAGTCTCCCTAAAACAGAATCTAATTTTTAATCAGCCCCAGATGACTCCCAGGCACTCTCAAGTTTGGAAGGCCTTGGTACGGAACATAAGAGCCAGACACACCCCTGGAGGTGGTATGAGTGGCTTGCCCAAGGCCACAGAGAAAATCGGTGGAGGGCCAGTGAGAATGTGTCGCCCTGGCTCCAGTCTGTGCCATCTGCACTGCCACAGTCAAAATCAGCGCTGCGGCCTTTCTCACTACTACAGAAGCAATTCGACAATAGGGGGCAGCCACTGTGTTGCTCTCCTAAGCTCTTCCAGGGCTTAGTCACAGTTGACTCCACTGCACCCCCCACCCCTTCAAAAGGAAGCCAGCCTCTGACTTCCATACCAACCTTTACTTGGGGCAACGGTGGGCAGGATAGTCTCTGACACCTCACTCACTTACCTCAAGTTCCATTCTCAAGTGGGCTTTCCTGTCCTGTTTTCAAACCTAGTCCTTGGTTAGATGCCTGACATCTACCCGACAGTAATCTCCTTCAGGTGCAAAGCAAGTCTTGGAGCAGAGAGCACAGACCTTGAAGTCACAAAGACTCAGGTGCCAAAGTCAGTTTTCTTGCTGCCTGCCTACTCGAGCTTGGGAAGTTTGGTTAAACTCTCTGCGATCATTTGTTCCATCAGTGAAGTAGAGATGAGAATATCTATCTCACAAATTGATGAGATAATATGTGTCTAATGCCTAACACATCGTTCCCTTCCCTGACCCCCTTTCCATCACTGACCACCAGCCCTGGGAACCAGGTGTTTAGGAATGACATTGGATGATGTCTACCCAAAACAAGATTCCCTAGGGGATGCTGAGTCCAATCCCATAAAGGG
Source organism: Anoura caudifer (assembly GCA_004027475.1). NCBI lineage: Eukaryota > Metazoa > Chordata > Mammalia > Chiroptera > Phyllostomidae > Anoura > Anoura caudifer. The sequence goes on along the minus strand of PVKU01005882.1, from coordinate 54,748 downwards.
AGCTTTATCAGGACTTCAGACACTTAAGACCTGACCCATCACATCCCTGTCATTCCATTAGCTGGAACCACAGCCCAGTCCCCTGCAGATGGGGCTCAGGGGCACATCTCCTCTGGAGTCCCACTGGCCCCCAGTGGAACTCCATTGCTGGGCTGCTGATCCAGGTCTGATCAAAGGAGACAGAAGAGGCTGAGATCTTTGCTTCTGGGACTGGATTCAGCAGCCCCTAGGTCTGTTTGTTTTGTGTTGGCATCACCACATCATTCCCAAACACCCTTCCAGCCACTGCCTCCTGCATCCTGGATCCTAGGAAGGCTTTCAGGGACCACATCTAAGAGCAATCCTCACCTCCCCACCCAGGCAGAGGGCAAGGAAGCAGAGCAGCCTGGAAAAGTTGCTGCCACACAGACCAGGACTCACCTCCCTGCCACTGCCTGTCCCATCACCCAAAGTTCCAAGGCCATTTAGTGCATTTCCATCCCAGGCAAGAGCCCCTTCCAGAATCCCACTCCTTGTGCATTTCCCAGGATGCCTCTTGCTTTCTCAGAGCAAGCATAATCGTACTTATAATTGCTGCTCTTTGTTGCGCTCATGCTCTGTGCTAAACATTTTACATAATAGATTACCCAAATTGACCCTCACAAAAACCCTATGTGATAGAACACCTTATTATCCTCTTTTAGAGATGAGGAAGCTGAGGCTCAGAGGCAAGGAGGGAAATATTTGCTCAAGGCCACACAGCTAGCAATATGGAGCCAGAATTTCCATTCAGAGACATGTAATTCCATATTTTGCTCATAGCCACTTGGCTATTCAATGCCATGGCTATAAAAATTCCCTTTACCCTTCGTGGTTCTCCTACCTAACCATAAATTAAGTAGTGGTCTAAAAAAATAATCATACCACTCTACCAACTTCTCCCCTTAGTTTTATGTTTTCTATATTCTCTCTCAATTATTGGGGCCACACCCAAACACCCTGATTTTATTGGAGCTAATCAATATGGGGGTTGGTAGGACAATCACCTTCCTCATTCAGCACACTCTACCTATGTTAATACGACCCAAGGCATCAGCACTCCAGGCAACCTTCCTCCACTGCTGACACACGCTGAACTAATACCAGGACAAGAACTTAAACCTTATTTTCATCTCCACGGATTTCCAGAGGGACTGGGAGTGAGTGGGCCTGCCACCTTCCTGGTGGGGTCTCAGAGTCTGAGTATGGCAGAGCAGTTTCTGGAATCTTCTCTACCAGTTCAGGCTGTTCCCGCTGCTCTCCCTTTGCCCTGAGCTTGTAAACTCCACATTCCTCATTAGCAGCAAAGTCAATAATTGCACTTCTTCAACAAGCAAGAGTCAGACCCATCCCCAGGCACCCCAGATGCCCCAGACCTGTGTACTTTTCCAGAATTTATATTTAAAATATAATAATTGTTGCCCGTTTCGAATGACAGATCCATCCTCCTGACCTGCGGTTTCAGTTTTTGCTCTTGAGCTCAAGTCAGAGCCTGAAGCCAAAGGGCCTTCTTGTAGATTCAGAAGGTTCTCTCTGGCCCACAAGGCAGCCCCCTCCTCATTCTTTCCCTAGTAAATGATACAAAAGTTCTCCCTAATTAGAGTCTCCCTTTAAGTTCTGTAGACTGCTAATTAGTAAGAAAGGAGAGGCACTTGGGAGCCCTGAAGAAATTATTTGAAAGCAAAACCAAGTGGCCTCAGTAAAATCTCACCATTTCAGTCAAAGGGAATATCCCTGCTTATCCATGACTACCTGACATAGCCCAGCTGGCAGCATATTGAGAAATCAGAGACGCTGGCTTTCTTCAGAGAAAACGGGCCTCTACTTTATATTCCTGGGGCTTCTTTTCCTTGGCAAACAGTCTCCTTATCAGCTTGACCCTTTTATGATCCCTGATCTCTCTCAGCCAAGGCAGGAACTGGTATTCCCTTTTGCCCAATGATCTCCCAGCGGTCCAGAGAGGGTAAGTTAAGTGCTTGAGTTTGCACAGTAAGCTGAAAACAAGGCCAGAGTTGGGTGCCAGGGCTACAAATTCAAAGTCATTTCATTCCATGGCTAATAATTCCCAATGTTCCCTGTGTGGTGGGAATTATGGTTTGCAGGCACTAACTTATTCACTTATTCCTTTACCAAATAGCTATTGAGCAAAGAGTTATTTAGTTGCCGGGCCTACAGCAGAGAGCCAGACCAAATTCCTGCTCTCCTGAAGCTTACATTCTGGCTAGGGAGCAAAAGCAGATAAATAGATGAGACGATGTCAGCCACTGCCCAGTGCCATAGAGAAAAGTGCATCGGGATGAGGGAATGGAGAAGGGCTGAGAATGCTGTCCGGAGAGCAAAATGCGGGGTAGTCTCCCGGAGGAGGTGGCAGAGATTTGAACGGAGCCTAATTAAGTGCAGAGGCAATGCTACTGCGGAAGCTATGCCATTGGAGGGGAAAAGGCATTTCAGCAGAGGTAACAGCAGGTACAAAGGCCCAGAGGCAGAAACTTAGGAATGGCAAGGAAGCTAGGCTGCTGGCAAAGTGCTTGAGGGACATCAAACTGGAGATGAGAGGTAGCAGAGGGCGGATCGCATAGGGCTTGCCAGCCCACGGCAAGGACTCCAGATTTCCTTCTGAACACTCGGAGCCACGGGCTTGGGAAAACAAGTTCTGACTTCAGTTTCTAGGACTTATCTGGCCACTCCTTGGAGAAGAGTCTGGAAGAGGTTAAGGGTGAAGCTGGGAGCTGAGGAAGGGGCAGAGGAGACCACCAAATCCTTTAGCAACCCTATAAGATAAGTCCTATTATTATGAGGTGACTCAGGCTCAGAGGGATTAAAGAACTTGCTGCAGATCCCATACCAGGACGTGGCAGGCTGGGAATGAACCCACACTTGACCCTGAGCCTGAGCTGTCCCAGGGCTGGAAGCTCAAAGACGAAATGACACTAAGAGAAAGGGTGCTGGCTGCTATCTTTAAGGAATAAAGCTCTCTTATTTCAGGCTCACCCCTGACCAGATCCTCTGAGCTCGGTTCACTTGAGAACCACCATTTATTGGGGCCTCGCGGTGTCCCAGGCATAGGTCTCGGCTTTGTCATGCTGGATCTCATTTAATCCTCGCTGTAGCCCAGGGATCTGGGCGTTATTATCCCTGTGTTACCAGATGAAAAAGATTTCATTTCTCAGTGCAGATAGTGAAAACATTCCAAAGCTGCTTTGGGTTTTAATTCACAGAAACCTCAGCATTTAATCTGCTAAACCAGAAAGTAATCTCTCTGGCTGGCCCCAAGAGCCTGAGTCTGTCCACGGTCGTGGGGGGGAACTGGTGGGTCACACACGTACACGTGCACACGCACACACTTGCACACACACTCACAGTCCACATTCCAAGCCCAGTTGATCTGATCCTGACCCATCTGAACGATGCCAGCCCTCGAGGAGTCCTACATGGCTCCCTCTCCCCTCCCCATCAGAGGGCTCTTGTCCTCCCCTCAAGCCTTTCCCTTCTCTGTGTACACACAGCCAGCAGCCTCCCTCGGGCCGTTTGGCAGCCCCCAAGCCCACTGTGACACGGCCCCTGGTTGTAGCCACATCCCCGCCTGTGTTCCACCCCTCACAAAACACTGCACCCTCCAGCCTAGGCCTCTTTCCTTGCTGCTTTCTCACCGGCATCAAAACTTACCAGATCCGTGTCTGGTTTTTTCCAGGCCCTAGAATAACTAATTTGAAACGCTGGGCTGGACTCCGTTGTGATGGCTGCCAGGAAGTTATGGATACTGCCAGGTAATCCTTTCGTCCTTCAGAAGGGACCTTCTGAGACCATTGTCTCATCTAAGGAAGTAAAGACAATGAAGAACATCACTGACTTAGAGAAAAGGGTTTACAGGAGGAGGTTAGGGGTGTTTCCTAAAATTCTTATATTCCAGGACTCCTGACCTTGGAGAGCAATTCAATCTGATAATGACTTAAGCCCTCTTATGTGCTAGGCACTCTGCTTAAGAAGCTCACAGCCTCGCCTGGAACCAGGCCCACAGAGAATTTCAATGGCAATGTGATGGCGCAGCCCCAGAATTACGGACATGGTATAGGAGGGTTCAGGGGAAAGGGGTTAAACTGCACCCTGGGAGGGTTCGCAATGGCATCAGAAGTAGGTTTTGAAGCATAAATGCACACACGTTTGCGAGGCTGACACCAGGGCTTTCTTGAGAAGAAACAGGGGACAAAGAGAAAGAGAGGTGCAGCACCATAGGGTGTGGGCTGGGGGACCTTGCATTGCTAGTGTGGATGGGGAGGAGGGCAGATAGAAAAAGATGTTTTTTTTTTCCTGGTAATGTGTTTACAACCTGATGTTTCAGAGAATTTCTCAGCAAATTGGGTTTCCCACACTCCCCGAGGAACTGCAGGAGCTTCAGCAAGGGGATGGCTTTCTAACGGGGTCACTACCACACTCAAAAACCCTCCGGGACTCTTTGGTACCAGGGGATCCAATTCATGTGAATAAAGGAAGGCTAGGGGCCCCCACTGAGCGCCTAGCTGCCTCTCAGGCCCATCCCCCTTCTCCTAACTCTCCTGCCTTCTCCAGGAAGCTGTCCTTGACTCTTTTCTGATGTCAGGGTACCTCTTTTATGACACTGTAATGGTCCTCCCTCTGTCAGAAACGTCTGTGAGAGCCACAGTCTGGGGCCAGATGACCCAGCATGGAAAAACAAATGCTCAGGAGTTACCACGATGTGTGGTGTCGGGCGCCACGGAGGAGATGGGCGGTGCTGGGGCAGTGCAGCGCGGTGGCTGGGCCCGCAGGCTCTGCAGACAAAGTTTGTTCCGAACCCTGGCTGAACACACGCAGCCTTGGAGTGAAGGCTTTCAACACCACTGCCCAGCCTCACCCTCTGAGGTTCTGATTTTATTGGTTTAGGGAGAGATCTAGATATGGGTATATTTTCAAAGCTCTCCAGGTGATGCAAATGGGCGGCCAAGATCAAAGCCACTGATCTAGAGCCTGACTGTGGAGTTTAAGTCCTAGCTCCACCATCACTAGCTGAGACACCTCAGACAGGCTAAGCCACCAAATCTCAATTTTTTTAAACTGTCAAGGGGGTAACAAAACAGCACCTCCTCTAAGGAGTGCTGGAGACTTAAATTAGATAGTGTGCGTCCAACTCTGGGCACAGGCACTGTGTGTGGTCAACACTTAGTGTTGCTTCAGGTAGAGTGTGCTTGACTCAGCTTTGGGGCCCCCCACAGGGCCCACCATAAAAGAGGAGCCGAGGAGATGAGTGTTCTGTGGGAATCAGTATAAGCAGACTCCCTCACGGCCACTGCTGCTGAGGCTTTCCTGAGGATGCACCCGCGCTCCTCAGCAGGCTGGCACCTTGGGTCCTCTCCAGCACCCTTTCAAGAGTAGCTCAAGGGCAGACAAGTGAGAGGTCAAGACAACCCCAAGACTCCTCTTTCTTCTCTCTCTCCACCTCCCCATGAGATGGCCTGCCCTGTCACAGACCCTCCTATCTGCAGGGTCCCTTACCCCAAGAGTGTCCTCAGTATGTTCCCAGGATACAAGCCCAGGCTTCGCAACCCCTCAAACGCAGACCACTCTGGGTGGTGGCGGAGGGCACCCACCAAGGCCTCTTTCCTGCTTCCTGGGCCCTCTGGCCGCCAGTCAGTGAACCGTAAGATTCTGACCGGTGGAAGAGCTGGTTTGTGTGCTCATCTCAGCCTCTCCTGGGACCCTGCCGATCTAGAAACCTGCATCCCAGAGCCCTGGAAACAAACCTCACATTTTCCAGGAAGGCTGGGAGATGTCTACAGGCCTCCTGCTGTTATATTTATCAAGAACTGTGAAATCCAACAACATGTGAGAGTCACAGTACAATGGCCAGGAATTCACTTCATTGTTGCTAAGGCTTAACAGCACAATCAAATGAAATGTCTGCAGGGGAGAGGACAGCTCACATCCTCCCCTTCATCCCACTGACCAGCCACTTCCTCACTCCCTATCGCCAGGAAGAAACATCCCACTCAGCTAGGCGGGCCGCCTTTCTAATCAGCACCTTCTCTCTCTCTGTTTCCTTACATATGCTACTGCAATGCTGCTAAAATGTGGTCCCTGGACCATGTCAGTCTGTGAACCGGTCTTCACTGGTCTGCAGTGAGATTGGTAGCTGTGCCAGAATGTGAGCTGACTGCATCCCTAAACACACTGTTTGATTCAGCTGGTATTTTTCCCAGCATGACTATTTGATGAAGGAAGCAGGATACTGATTTACGTTCATAAAGAACATCAGCATCGTCGCAGAAGAGTGACAGTTGTGGGGCCTCCGTGGTGCAGCTCTGCGTACAGGACACCCGTCCCCTCAGACAGTGGTCCAGCTCAGATCTGAGCTGCAGTGGAGCGAACAGAGGTCCCACCAACGTTCCAGCCCTGCCTGACTAGGCCTCTGCACTGCGGGCAGCAGACCTGGCCCAGCTCACGTTGAAGGGGGTTCGTTCCTTTTCCTTGTGTGTGAACAGTCCGGCGGGAAGGATTCAAGCTCAAATACAATCCTTATGTCCCCAAAGCCCCTAACTAACTGCTTGTGCATTTAAAAGTACATTGATATGACGTGTGTCCAAGGTTACTGTGAAGGAGCCAACAGGGTTCAGATGGATGATCCACAGCAGGCAGAGCCCAGGCTTGAAGGTGGACGCAGGAGAAAAAAAAACCAGGATGTATTCTGAAAAATGATCCCACCCAAAATACATGTATCTATGAAGGCATAGACAGAGAGCCAGCCGTTTAGGTGACCTACCTGGGACCACAGGTAAGCCGTGGGTCTGTCGTGACAGTGCTTGTTATAATTATCAGCAGTGGGGCTTCACAGAAGAGTGACAACTACAACCCTTACCAGGGTAATGAGCAGACAATTGGGTTCTCTCATCTCTCAAAACACTCACTTTAGCACTCACCCTAGAAAGCTGCCAAGACTCAACTGCTCCATTTGTGAAGTGAGAGGGAAAGTGGAGAGGTGGAGGTGGCACAAGCCTCTGTCCTCCCTTTCTGAACACCAAGAGATCTCAACAGCCAAAGTCACAGGGCAAACCAGGCAGCCTATAACTAGATACTCAGCCCCCACATCTCCATGGCCTGGTGTGGTACGAGGGGTCCATGTGCATACGTAACTATTCATTTTCACTTATTTGTACTTAATCAGTAACACACTGCATACAATGATGTCCAAGAAAGAAAAGCGCATTTTCATCTTCCAATGCCAGTGTAATAGTTTCTTAGAGCTGCCTAGGTGGTACTTTGGACAGGCTGAGCCTCCTTCAATGGGTGGGGATGCTTTCCAGTTATTTTTTTTTTAAGGCTCTCCTAGATAAGTTTAAAGTTTCTCTTCAGGCACACTCCCTAAAGAGTTCTACTCTGTGCCTGTACCTGTGGGTACCGGCCCACAGCAGGAACTTAGAAAGCAAAGGTGCGAGCCTGGGAAGCAAAGAGCTTCTCTCTGTACCTGCATAAGTTGATACCAGCTCACAGTGGGACCTGGAAAGCAAAGAAACGTACTCTGTACCTATAAAGCCCTACATAGGCCAGAGCCCGGCCACAGTTCAGAGAGTCGTATCCTATATCAGTGTGTTCTCCCTTGAAGCCTCCAGCTCCTTCCCATTCTCCTTTCCTTTCACCTTGTTTCCAGTAAACCTCTTCTTTTAAATCTGTTTTGCTTTCTCTCTTGATTTCTGTCTTGGGTGGGGTTGGGTGAGGCCAAGGACCCCCTTTACCAGTGGCACCATGTTACCATCAACTGGGGAGCTTAAAACAAGAGAAATTTATTCTCTCAGGGTCTTGGAGGTCAAAAGCCTAAAATCAAGTTGTCAGCCAGGTCTCACGCCCTCCAAAGGCCCTAAGAGAGAATCCTGCCTTGTCTCTTCCAGCTTCTGGGGGCTCCAGGTGTCCCTCGGCTTGTGGCCACATCACTCCAATCTCTCCCTTCATCTTCATATGGCCTACTCTTCTGTCTCTTATAAGGACACTTGTGATTGGATTTAGGCCCCACCCAGGTGATCCAGGATGATCCATTTCATCTCAAGATTCTTAATGACATCTGCAAAGACCCCTTTTCCAAATAAGGTCAGGTTTGCAGATTCTAGAGATTAAGATGTGAACAAGATTTTCTCGAGGGGGCACCATCCCCCACTACACCGGCTTCCTGTCACCAACAGCAAGAATAGCACCTAACATATAGCAGAGACAATCAATGTTGAATGAAAGGATAAATCTGCATGGCTCACTTCAAAGACATTGCCTGATGCCTGCCCTGAGCTAGAGCCTATGCCAGTTCCTAAGGACACTAAGTGGCTGACACACAGCCACTGAACTAGAAGAGCTCAAGGTCTGGAGGGAAAGATAGAATCAGACTGTGTGAATCTTGGCTTCACCTCCTACCACCTGGGGAGCTGTGAACCTCAGCCTCACTTCACTATCTGTATGAGAAAGTAATTGCAATGGCCGAGGAGGGGAAGGGGAGGTTCTGTTTCCTCACAGTGGAGGGGCCCACAGATCTGTCACTCTGCCCTCACTCAGCCTCCAAAAATGAGAAGGGATTATCTGGTCAACGTGGTAGGACTAAGGTGGTCACGCTTCCTTCAGCTCCTCTCTCTTTTGCTGGGGAGCTGACTTTATGTCAGAGGTCATGCACTTTGCTCTCCTTCCATGTTGGAGATCTGTGCTCCCGCCTGAGGTACACACATGCCTGGGGAACACGCAGCATTAGAAACGTGACGTGCCTGCAGATACAAGCCACCATCTCCAGTATTAGTTTTAGTATCAAGAATAAGCATGATACTTGGTCTCTTATTTGCCTTGCACATTTATCTTACTCCTCAACTGGTCCACAATAAGGGAGAAAAAATGGGTTTTATTTATTTATTGAGCTTGCTGGAAACTTTACAACAATTATGGTGGGGGCTGTTGAAAATTTTAAATAGGATAATGCACATAAAAGTTCTTAGCATGTGTCTGGAACATAGTAGGTGGTCAGTCAGGGTCAGCTATGTCATTCATCTTCCTTCTAAGTCCCTGAATCGGGGATGCACTGAGCCTGGCATGGGGGCCATCTGGCTTCAGGGCTCCCTGAGCCATTGGTCCAGGAGCCAGGGACCCACTTCAGATGCCGCCTGCTCCGGAGCGGTCGCCAGCCTGGGTGGTAATCAGAGATTCCTGCCGAGTCTTTGATGCCACAGCCGGTGCGGTGAGCCGGGCACTGTTTGAAGTGCCTGCCTGTGTAATAAGGATTTCTAATTCGCTCAAACCAAAGCAACATTTACAGTAAAGATCATTTTCAGAATGAAAAATAAATTGTGACTGGAGGGTCTGGGTTTGTTTCAAAAAGGGAGATCACCCACAAGCATTGCGTTCTCTGAGAACACGCCCGCCCCTGTGCTTTAAGATGGAGAGCGCGCCACTCGGAATTTCAAAGTGCAGCTAATTAAGAGCAGTTTATTAAAATGTCAATCTTTAAAACCAAAACAACTCTCTTCCCTAGCTTGCTGAGTGGGCGTCCCAGCTACTCTTCCCACTCCAGATAATCCAGCGGGCAGCTTCCCCAGGGCCCATGGAAAGTACCTGTCTACATATTGCTCCTAAAGAGAGGGGCACGACTGCCCTCAAGGATAGCCCAACACCTGTCATTTTGCTGCAAGCCCAGCCCCGTGGAGCCTCTCTCTCATGAACAAGAGGGCATCCAAGTGTAGGGACTCGGGAGCCAGGCTGCCCGGGCTAGAAGCCCCTCCCTGCCTTGCCTTTTATGTGACCTTTTTGTGCCTCAGTTTCTTCTGCCATAAAGTGGAGTGACCACAATAGGGCTTCACAGGTTGCTGTGAGGACTAAAAAGATGACACATTTAAAGCATTTAGACTGATGTCTGGTCCAAGTAAGAGCGAAATAAGCATTAGCACTTAGTTCCCAAGCTACAGGGTAGATCCCAGGCAAGGTGGGAGGCAGCTCCTCCCTGCCCCTGCCGGCTCTACCAGGTTCTTCCCTTCCTTTATGGCTTGTATTAGTTACCTATTGCTGTGTAACATATTATGCCAAAACTTAGTGGCTTGGAAAAACAACATTAATTATCTCAGCTCCTATAGGCCAGGAATCTGGGTACAGCTAAACTGAGCCCTCAGCTTCAGGGTTTCTCATGGGCTGTATCATGAAATCTCACTTTTTCTTTACAGATCTCTCTTTCCAGGCAGGAAATGCACCTTATTTAGTTTTGTGACCTCAGCAATCAAGATTTAGCATGCAGTAGATATAGAATAAATGTCTGTCAAATAAACACATCAATGAGTGGATGCATGCATGCATCCCCACCAAGGTTTGTGGCCACGACACAGTGAGCTGCCCTGCAGGAATTCATGACCTGAGAGCTGCCAAAAGAGAACAGGGCTGTGTGGTGGCAGTTTCTGGCATGGCTCCCAGTGACCCTGTCTCCTGGTGTTGACACCCATGCAATCCTGCCCCTGGGTATGGCAGGAACCAGGCACATGCTTCTTGTGACAGAACACAGCAAACTGATGGGATGTCACTCCCATGATTGAGTTATAAAGACTGTGACTTCCATCTCTCTGGCACTCTCTTGCCTTCTCAGCTTGCTTGCTTTGATGATGCCAGCTGCCATGCTGGAGAGGCCCCTGTGGCAAAGAACTGGGGCAGCCCCCACCAAAAGCCAGCAAAGAATTAAGTCCTTCCAATAGCCATGGGAGTGAGCTTGAGCTTGGAGAGGACCCTTCCTCAGTCCAGCTTTCAGGTGACTGGAGCCCAGCCAGCACCTTGATGCAGCCTGTGAGAGACACTGAAGCTGAGGACCCAGTGTAGCTGAACCCAGGCTCCTGACCTATAGGAACTGAGATGATTAATGTTGTTCCAAGACACTGAGTTTTGAGGTAATTTCTTACACAGCAATAGATAACTAATACAGGCTATAAAGGAAGGGAAGAACCTGGTGAAGGGGGCACTGCCTCCCACCTTGCCTGTGATCTACCCTGCTGCTTATTTTCTCCAAGGGACCCCAGGGAAAAGAGCACTCACATTGGGAGGCCTGGGTTTGAGTCCCAGCTCTATTGCTCTTGAGTGTCTAATCTTGGGAAGCTTCCTTAATCTCTCTAAGCCTCTGCCTCTTTGTCTTCAAAGGAAGATCACAGTACCTACCTCATGGGTGTGTTAGAAAGATTGAGATCCTGGATGAAAATGCTGGGCAGAGCTTTCTAGACCTTTCAAGGTAGAAGCAGCTAGGAGAGACCCTCGCTCTGACGGCCACCTAAGGGCCTTAATGGCCACTTTGAGGTTTCAACACATCATTTTGAAGCATCTAATATATGCCAGGCTCTGTGCTAAGCACAAGGGATACAGAAGTAAACAGAACAGTACAGACCCTGCCCTCATGGAGTGTACTCTCTAGTGGAGAGAGAGACACTGACCTGGTATGGTCAAGAGTCAGATGCAACCATGGAAGGCCAAGGCTCAAAGCGGGGAGGGCGTCAAAATGCAGAGTGGGGGGCGTATGTGACATAGGCTAGCGTGGAGACGTCAAGGAAGAAATGCTAGAAACGAGGCCAGCAAGGTGGACTGGGAAGATCATGCCTTTCAGGACACAAGAAGGTTGGACCTTTTATCCTGGTGCCAACAGGAGCTGATGGAGGGTCGGGGCAGTGGGAGTGACATGACAATGTCTGAGTTCTGGATGGAAACTCAGGACAAGGGGAGACAGGAGCCTGGTAGCCAGGCAAGAGCCGCTGCAGGACAGGTGTGAAAGAGATACAGTGGCTGAGGGGATGAAGGCGAGGGCTGGCTTCCAGAGCCCGGGACTCCAGCTCAGCGCTGCCTCACCTGGCCAGGAGAAACACCCAACCTGGAGTCCACACTGGTCTTTGAGCAAGTCCCCTCCCTCTAGTTATGCAGAAAGTCCCTTCCCCAAATGGCCATAGGGATTACCAAGAGTCTTCCTAGATCTTCTTAGGAGGACTGTCACCGTCCCCCATTACAGACTTTCCATCAAAGGTCCTTGCACAAATGAAGGTAATACAGGCTCTGGACACATGTTGCCAGGGTTCAAATGCCAACCGCACCACTTGATAGCTGTGAGACCTTGGGCACGTTATTTAACCTCTCTGTGCTTCAGTTCCCTCAACAGTCAAATAGTAATGAAGACTTCATAGAGTCGTCACATACATTAGGTTCAGTGAAGCGCTAGAGCCCTGGCCCAGTGACAGCTCCCCAGCATGAGTGATTATAGGATTAAAGGGCCTGCAGGCTGCCCCGCTCTGTGACCTCCTCCTCCTCACATCAAGGTTTGGATCCCCAGGGTAATTTGAAAAACAAATGACAAATGATGTCTCCCCATACCCAGTGCCTCCACCCAATTTGACCTGACTTAGCAGGTCCCCCAAGGAACCCAAGGATATCTTGCCTGCCCCACCCTGCATTGGGCCCAATGCCCCTCAACCCAGGTGTGCTCTAGGCCACTCCTACAGCACACTGCTAGCAGGCAACAAGGTGTGTGGGACCCCAGCACTTCCATCTCTAGCACCCACCCTCAGTGTCCACCTTTCCAGCAAGCACCTCCTGTAGTAAGCTCAGGGAGGGCTGGGACTATCTCTGCACTAGTCTCTGATGGGTCCTAACACCCACCCAATGCTCAACAGCTGTGCCTTAAATAAATAAATTAGTACATGAATGAATGAAATGAATGAAAGAGTGAGTGTGTCTTCTCTATCAACATGTGGGTTTCCTAAAGGCATTCATTTATTCACTGGTTAGATATTTATTACGGGGGGATCTCCTCAGCTGCTTCTCCAGATCCAGCTCTACCCCACTCCGGGTCCCAGGGGGCTGCCCTGATGGACTACGTGATTTTGGCTCCAGGAGACCAAAGGTCAAGGGCAGATGGATACTTTGGCCCAGCTGAGCAGCCGTTTGGCAATGGCCCTGCTCTACCCACAAGCCTTCTGGTAACCAGCACTCTCTCACCTGAGGTGAGCGAGCACCTCAGTGTTGTTAGCTTTTGAGTGCTTCACACCCATGTTGGTTTCTCTTGACCATGTACAAGGTTTATAAATAGTCTCTTCATTAAATTCTCTTTCAATCCCACCCCCACCGCACCCCCTTGCATTTGGTACAGTCACTTGGACTTGGTTCCTGTCCCATCTCTGGGTCATATAGCCTGCTCTGTCCCAGGGTTCTTCGAGTCACTGAAGCACGGCGGGGAGTTCCTGCTTTCAGGGAAGTTCAGTTTTAGTGGGAAGAGACTGACAAGAAGTGTGATGAATAAAATACACATCAGAAAGTAGTAAGTGCTAAGAGAAGGGGTGGCAATTGTGGGTGAAGGGAAGGTTGCCACAGAGAGGTAAAGGAATCTCTCCGAGAGGGTGACTTTTAAAAATGACCTGGAGGTGAAGGGGTCTGGATTCGGAAGGAAAGGAAGTTCAGGGAAGGGAAGTACAAAGGCCCTGAGGCAGATGTGTGTCCTCCTTGACCAAAGAATGAAGAGGAGGCCCAGCTGGCACCCAATAGGCTTTAGTGACTGTTGTGATCGAAAGGGAGAGAGGAAAGACAGAAGGAAGGCCAGAGGGAGGATGTGTACACAGAGGGAGCACAGACTGATCAATGTTCTTATCACCGTGCCAATCACAGGAGCCTCTCTCAAGTCCCAACCCATCAAGTGCCTCGTTCTTCTTCTCCCCTTACATATCATAGGCTCTAGGTCATCCCCAGGTACAGGCCCACCTCCCACTGCTAGTGAACCCCCATCAAGGCTGTTTCTTTTGGTGGTCCTCTCGGTGGAAGCTCCCTACCTTCTAGATTGCACGACCTGCCATCAAGAGAGCCGATTCCCTAGGTTCCCAGTGGCAGCTGCAGGCTGTGGGAGGAAGCCCAACTTGCCAAGGGGCCCAGTCCTGGGGCCTGAGGCCTGCCCTTCTCTCCAGGCCCGGAGCCCAAGGGTCTTCTTGGCTGACCACAGACAAGGAGAGGCCCTCTGTAGAGGGGAGGGGGCAGAGGAGGAAGGGCAAGCTGAGCCAGCAGAGGGCGGCCCTGCCCTGTGCCGTGCCCCTGTCCCTGGGGAGTCTCTCTCCTTTGGTGATTGTTTCCCAGGCTCCCTGGAGCCAGAGGAGGATGGAATGTTCTTATCGCTTCCCAGAGGGAAGGCTTTCTTCTTCCTTCACAAAAATGTTAAGCTTCATAATCCGATAGGGAACCTGGACAGGCTGCAGCTGGCGGCCTGGGTCCTACTTCTGGGAACTGTGTGGAGGGGAGAGAGATGGGAGGGGTGCAGGGGTAATGGAGAGTGACCCCTGCTGAGCAGAACAGGGAGGGGAGCCTAGGGGCCAGGGCAAGGGTCCACAGACTCTCCTCTAACAAATGAAAACCTTGGTGATTCACCTAAAGACTCCAAGACTACAAGAGAGGCCCTTCCCCCGACACCGCCTCACCCCTGAACTATGAAGAGAGGGCTCCTCGCCAGGGCAGAGTTGGCCTTGCAAGCTCTGGCGCTGACCTGCACGCACACCTCCATGGAGAGCAGGCTCACTCTCTGCAGGGCAGGTCGCTCTGTCCCCTGGGGGAAGCTGGGCCTGAAAAAGTTCCTCCTCACAGAACTGTGGTCACAGATCAGAGGCCTGTCCAGGGGGTGACAGGACAGGCAACCTCAGTGGGGCTGTTTTCCTCAGAGAGCTGGCGTTTCAGGAGGCTAAGACCTGTAAGTCCCTAGAGATGGATCCATTTCCTGAAGTGAGTCAGGGTGGAGAGTTTCCCTGAAACTCAGAAATGCAGTTAGAGCCAATGAGGATGATACCAGCAGGGTGGCATGTCCCCATTCATTCCTTCAGCAGACGTTCATTCAGTGTGTCCCGGGAGGAAGCCAGCTAAGCTCTAATGATAAGCAGTTACCGACCCTTCCCCTACTTTCTGCCCTGGCCCAGGTTAGCCTCTGGAGCTGAACCCCCAGGATCAGTTCCCCAGGATGCCCCCAGGACCATAGCTCTGGGTTGCCAGTAGGCCCAGCCACTTCTGTGGGATCCCCAGGGAGAGGCAGTTCTTCCCCAGGTCAGTCTGGTGGGGGGACCTGGACTCAGACAAAGTTAGGGTGTCCTTTTCCCTCTGCAACTCCTTGCCCAGGGGATGACCATGGCTGGCAATTCCTCACCCCACCAGCTACTGGACCCCAGGGACAGCTGTGCTGAAAGGACAGAACTTGCTCCTCAAGTCCAGCTCTGCGCCTGACTGGTCAGCCTCTGCTAGCACCCCTCTTGTGACAGGGAGCTCGCTACTCCCTGCAGCAGCCCAGCGCAGGCTGGGCATTCGGTTCGACGGTCCTTTCCGCTTCGCCCCAGATCGGGTGCAGAACAGTGCACACTCTAAGAGAAACTGGCTTTTAAATCAATACTAGATCGGAATACCTTCCCATGTACACACTGACTTCATCTTTAGATATACATGTAAGTGCATTTATATGTGTAGATTTAAAAAAAAAAAAAACTTTTAACAAAGGTTATCTAAGTGGGGTTCGAAATAAGAACATGCCTCACTAGTTTATAGATTTATATAGTGCTTGAATTTTTATAAAGTATGAATTGCTTTTATAATAAAAGACAAAGACACTTCCATTCTAAAATTATAAATAAACTCATGCTTTTAAAGCCCTCTGTATGGTAGCACAGGAAGACAAACTGAGGGAAGAGACCATTTCAGTGCGGGTCGGGGAGGGCTGTGTGTTCCAATGTCCTCAGTCCCACAGCTGATGTGCC
The DNA here is from genome assembly GCA_004027475.1 of Anoura caudifer. Taxonomy (NCBI): domain Eukaryota; kingdom Metazoa; phylum Chordata; class Mammalia; order Chiroptera; family Phyllostomidae; genus Anoura; species Anoura caudifer. The sequence continues at coordinate 38,978 of PVKU01005882.1, read as the reverse complement.
CCACGCCATGTCCCCCAACACAGGGTGACTCATTTCCCGCCTGAGCACCGCCTCTCCCTTTCTAAGCCAATCAGGGAAGGTAGGGTCCACCCTGGGCACAGAGAGGACAAAATCAAGTTAACAGTATTAATAGCCTTTCTCTACCCGAGACCAGACTGTTATCTTCAGGAAAGATGAATGTTTACCTGCGGCCTGCAACCCAGACATGTGCCCTGACTGGGAATTGAACCAGCAACCCCTTGGTTCGAAGGCCAGTGCTCAATCCACTGAACCACACCAGCCAGCACTTCAAATATTTTTAAATGAAAAGAGGACCAAAGCAGGGAGGGCTGGGGCTGAACCTCCTCCCCTGGGACAGAGGTGGCTTCCAGGGTAAGGAGGTAAGGATGCTGGCCGCAGGTCTTGGCAAAGGGGTTGCATTCAAAGGAGGGGAAGCAGAGGCCTCTCTGGATCCCAGGCTTCTGTTCCTGCCCTTGGGAGACAAAAAGAAAAGAAAAAAGACCTTTGTGTTGCTCGTTTGAGATGGGCTCTGCACACCTCTACAGTGGTCATTTGCCACCTTTTAATACCCTCCCCCCCAATGCACTGTGTGGTAGGGGAATTCCCCATCCATCCTGGCTGGAGGCAGAGTCCTCCTCTCTGTATGAAAGTTCGACCTCTGCTTTCCCAGTCTCCTTGCAGCCAAAGGTCAAGTCATGACCTTACTCTGTTGACCCAACTCTCCCTCATCAAACTTTGAATCGAAAGGAAATGATGCAACAACACAGATGCTGTCTGGAACCCATTTCATCAAGGCACAACAGCCACCACACCCTGGTTCTAGAAGAGCCAGGGGCTGAGGTTCCGGGACGTCCTGTACCCTGGGCAGGCAGTGACGCCATGCCGACTGCAGTGTCAGCACCTGGCGGCGACGGCTGTGGGACTCTCCCTGAACCCAGTCAGTTCTTCCAAGTGATTTTGGGTGTCGTTCCTGGTTGGGGGTTGGGGGGCGGGGGCACTGCAAGGCAGGAGCTCTGACCATCCCAGAGCTCCTGCCAGTTTCCCAGCTGCCCTTTAATGAATACCCATTTACCCAAATTAGCCAAAGTGGTTTCTGTGTTTGCAAGTAGAAGCCAGGTCTGAATCAGAGGCCTGTGTGAGTTTGGTCTGAGGAGGGACAGGAAGGCAGGAGGTTCTCTGGAAGGGACAGCGACTGCTCCAAAGCACCCATGGACATGTAGCCCTGTGGAGAATTAAGTCCTGTCCCTCAGTGATCAGCGCCAACAGAGAAGACCCCTCTCCCCACTCCACCCGCTATCCCTGCACAAGACACAATAAAACAAATTCCTGAGGGTGCGTCTGCAGGTTGGCTCAGAACCCTGGGGTGAGCTGAGGTTCCCTTGCCCACAGCAGTCTTCCGTGAGGCGCTCCCAGTGTTCTCTGCACAGCCCCAGGGGGTGCATTCGTAGCACAGTTCATGAGAGTAGCACTGGAATTCCAGGCAACATGATTCTCACACAACTCAGTGTGAACAGCGCCCCCTGGAGTTGTGCAACACAAAACGGTGGCCCTGGCTGTCATGGGCAGTAAGAGTTCTGAGTTAAGACCCATAGAGCTCTGGGAAGTACATACCAGCTGAAAGACTTTTCCTGCCCCCTCCCCTCCCCTCCCCTCCCACAAAGCTCTGACCATCCAGAAACCAGCATCTTGCCCCAGATATCTCCCTGCCTCCCCTGGTCTAGATGCCTACTCCCCACACACCCCTTCCCTTGAAATGCCTTCTCCTTCACTGGAATGTCGTCATGTGGGCTTCTGTTTCGAGGCAAGTTTTGGAAGGGGTCCAATGGATGAGTGGGATGTGTGTATTGTGCGCATGTGTGCATACATGCATGCGTGCATGTGTGAGCACATGTGTGGAGTAGGAGCCCACCCATCTCACCCGTGCCAGTGAAGAACAAGCCCCATCTCCCTGGAAGCTGGGCAGGCCCTGAGACGCTATCAGCAGCTCCTCAAACTTGCTTGTGGGAGCCAACACAAACAGCACAGAGCCGCCCCCAGGCTGGGCTGCCGGAGAGGGCCCACGCCTCCATCCCACCCTCTTGGGCAGCTACCCGTGGAACCAGGAGCCAGGTATCAGGCTTCAGCTGGCTGGGCTCCCGGCAGCTCCTGCTGGCTTGCACTGGGCCTGCAGCCCAGCCTGCCCACAGGCGCTGGCTGCAGCCTGGGCGGTGGGGCCTCAGAGCTCAGCTCCTCAGCACCCACTAGCCACCCTTCCCTCCAGCCCAGCTTGGCAGAGAAGTAGGGCACCTGAATAGGGCTCCCTGATTCACTAGGCTCACCAAGACCTCCAAGTTTGCCCCAGGACCCTTTCCATGAGGCAACAGGAAACCCAAGCACTCAGGCCAGAAACAGAACATTTAGAACAATTTGAGGGGAAAAAATTATTCAGACCAATTTCAAGACATCTGAGAGCTCAAGGGGAAAATCAGAGCCACCTCTTCAGGCACCATTGTGTGTTCACGCCAAACCCCAAACAGCTTGGACTGAAGTAGCACAAAGGCTGTGCGTCCCCACATCCCTCCAGCGGGGAACTGGCCGGATGCCCAGGGCTCTGGTCCTCTGGGCTGCTGGGCACGCTCTCTCCTCCATGACTCCACTTTTCTGGACTCCCGTTGTGTGTGGTTGATGTGTGTGGTACCACCCACCAGCTGGAGCCATCCCCTTGTTCTTTAGAACTCAGCTCAGACATTGCTTCTTCCTCAAAGCTTCCTTGACCCCCCAGGACACCTTGCTGTGTGCCCTGACCCATCAATTGTGTCCCGCGGTCCTTCAGACTAGCATTTCCTGAGTCCCTGGTGGGCATTGGGCTCTGAGCAGGGAGCTTCAAGTGGGTCATCCCATTTAAAGGGCACCACCATCCAATGAGTGAGCATCATCATTCACATCACAGATGGGGACACTGAGGATCAGAGAGTTTAAGTCACCCAAAGTCACAGCTAGAAGGTACTGGAGCTGGGATTTGGAACCAGGCAGGGTGGAGCCAAAGGCTCTCCCCTGAACCATTGCACACTGCCTCTCAGTTGCTGCCCACAGAAGGGAGGACCCAGCTCTGCTGGGGACAGGGAAGGAGCAGAAGGAACACTTCCACAGGGGAACTGGGCATTAAAGGAGGCAGAGACGTTCCCCAGGGAGGTACAGGTAGATGCAGTAGGGAAGAGCATTCCCAGAGGAAAGCATGTCAACCACTAAGACCTCCAAAGGAGAAATAACAGAGGGCCATTCGTGGCTCTGGGTTTCTACACAGGGAGCAGGGAGAACATGAGGGACGAGGCTGGAGAGTCAAGCCGGACTTGGGCAGCGCCGCTGACCCACCATGACCCCGGCCCGCTCCCCCAACCCAGACGCCCCGGGCCCAGGCACTCGGCCTGTGTTCTTGGGGTGAGGAAGAACCACAGCTGGGATGTAGGAGGAAGGGGGAGTGCTCAGGTTTGACCAAAGGCTCATCCGTTGGGTCAGGGCCCGTCACAGCCAGACACGGTCAGGTGAGGAAGCTGAGAGTCTGAACGGGCACCAAGGACGCATCTGGGAGGCATTTAGGAGGCACGACTTTTTTTTTTTTTTTTTAATATAGTATCATCCAGAGTCTATGGAATTTGATCATGCTCAACTGAAAGATAATTTTGTATTTGGTTTAAATTTTTTTTTTCTGTAAAAAAGGTTGTATATGCTTATAACACCACCAACAGCAACAAAAAACAACCAGAAATACCTGAAGTAAAAAGAGGAAGTCACTGTCCGTTCTGTCCCCATCTACTTCCCTTCCCAGGGGTGTCACTGCAGTAAGTTTGGTCCTTCCTGAACTTTTCTATTTGCACAAACATATATATGGCCATCCACATGTATAGGACTTTTTTTTTTTACAAGTTACACATATTCTCTGCATTGTGGTTTTTTTTTTTCTCTGCATAATATATGGTGAATATAATTATTCACCCATTTAATAAATATTCATGGAGATCCTACTGTGTGCCAGCAGAAAAAAGAGTGAGACAGAAGAGGAGGTCAGAGTGAGAAGGACTGGAGCCAGGCTTGCTGGCTCTGGATGAGCAGGAAGGGGCCACGGGCTGAGGAGCGCGGGTAGCCTCCAGTAGCTGGAAAGGGCAAGCAAACTGGCTGAGCTTCCAGAAGGAATGCAGCCCTGCTAAGGGCTTGATTTTAGCCCAGTGAGACCTGTATCAGATTTCTGAATTATAGAACTGTAAGATAAATTTGTATTCTTTCAAGCCACCAAGTTTACAGCAGCAAAGAGGAAACTAATACCAGAGGCTAATTGAGGAGATGAAGTAAGAGATGCTGGGACTTGGCCCTGCGTGGAGAGAAAGACATAGATGGATTACATTTGGTATCAACAGTTACAGCAGAGAAACTCGTGGAGGAAGACTCGGGGGTCAGCTGGACGTGGTCCTTGAGGGGAAGGAAGGAGTTGTCAATGACTTTGGCTTTGAGATGAGCCATGAGTGACAGCGGTCACTTACTCTGCAAACCCCTGTGAGGACGGAACTTTGTCTCACTCCCTGCTGTGTCCCAGCACCGAATGGAGTGCCTGGAACATAGTAGGTGCTCAATAAATATTTTGTTGAATAAATTCATTAATAACAAAAAGGGAGACTCCCGGGAGCTCAAGTTTAGGAAGAGAAAGTGAGTTCAAAGGTCAGAACTCCACCTCCCGAGCGTTTCTATGACCCACCACAGCTGTCAGAAAGGTCTGTCAGGAGCAATGAGCGCAGCGCTGGGGGAGGGAAGATGAGGCCGGCCTCTGCGGAGAGGCCCCCGCTGGCCCTGGCCCGGGCGGCTGAGCTCAGAGAGTGTGCTTAGCTAGGGGTCCCCAAGACAGGCGAGGCAGACTAGCAGTGGCTCTGCTGTGACGCTACCTATTAACAGGAAGTCCTTATCACCCAGGATGGAGCCAGGCACTCTACTTAATTCAAGGGAAAGCTACTCTCCAGGAAACAGGTGCCAATTTGCAGCAATCACAATAAGAAACATCCTCTCTCTGGCTGATGCGAGCCAACAACGTAATAGGGCATTGTGCAGTGGGGAGATCAAAAGGATTTTTTCCCAACCCCAAGGTGGGCACTTAATCCATCTTTTTCTCTCTCCCTCTCCCTCCATTACAGCCTGGGGATGTACTATTTACAGAGCCTACATTAGCTGTCTTTTCAGATATCGTACTTCCTCAAAACCACTTCAGAAGGAAAGTGAATTAGAAATGAATTTGAGACCCAAGCAGCAGCTGTTACTGCCTCCGCCCAGCCCCAAGACTGGTAGCACCTTCCCATTTGAACGTGGCAGGAGCCCAGGCCCACAGGCTCCCAGCAGCCCCCAGGACCCACATGACCATCCTCCAAAGATCGCGGACACACTGGCTCTAGCCTGTGGCACTGGTGTGGGAGAGCAGTGTGGCCAAGGGCAGGCCATAAGGTTTGGGTAAGGAGACAGACACCCAAGACTGGGCAAAGGCTGGGACGCTAGGCTGACTCGCTGAGGTGAAGAAGCAAATCTGGGAGGTGGATCCTGAGAGAGGAGGCCATTTGGGACATAGGCTGCCTTCTTCGAGGCCTCTGGGCTGGACCAGAAGTCAACTCCCCATATGGCCCTTGCCACCGTGTTGCCAGAGCTCCAGGCCTGCTTCCAGTACTTTCTCCACTGACCCCCTTCCTCCTTCCATCCAGATGTGAGGGAGGGTGTGTGATATGCAACAACCCCTTCCTGAAGTACAGGTGTCCTCCAGGTATGGGATTCCAGGAAGGGTGAGGGAAAGCAGAAATGGGGGAGCTTTGGGTCCCTAGAGTGGGAGAAAATCTCAACTTGAAATCCCTTATCCAGAAAAGGAAGGTCCCTGTGACTTATACCTTCTGGCCCGTGTACAGTAGGGAAGGGGTGTCTCCAGAGGAAGAGGTGGGCCAGGCAAATAAGTGTGGTGACTTATTATACAGGGGTAGAAAAAAAAAAATCCCTCATCCATCCCAGCTCCTTCTTCTATAGGTAAGAAAATTTGAGAAATAAGTGACAGACTTGGAGTCCCTAAGACAGGCTACCGAATGCTTTTACCTTCACTTGATGCCATCAGCATCTGGGTTGTACAACTGGAAAGAAACTTGGACTTCCACTGGGCTGAGGTTCCTGACCTGGAGCTGGGGGCACCCAGGGGAGAAGAGGATTCCACCCCTGCTCCAGCTCCATTTAAATTATCTTATTCACTGGGATTTCTCCTAAGAGTTTGGAAACAAACGAATTACTAAATAAGGGGAGAAGCCAAGGGCCCATCCACATCGGGCCAGTGGGCCCCCTCTCCAACTGTGGGAAGCTGACTCTCAAATGGCTTCAGCGATCCCCACTCTTACACTCACGCACGGTGTAATTCCCCCTTAGTGTGAACTCACCTTGTGACTCACCTCTAACGGAGAGAATCAGGTAAAAGTGAGGGACATCTCACTAAGATTAGGTTACCAACAAATTCTACTCCACCTTGCTCTCCCTCTCGCCGCTGCTCTCTCCTTTGCCCTCCCTCTCAGGGGAGCCGGCTGCCGTGCTATGAGCTTTCCGGTGCAGAGGACCTCTCTGCAAGAAACCACATCTCTGCCCAACAGCCAGGGAAGACCCAGGGTCTGTCCCCAACCACGTGCATGCCCTTGGCGGCAGCTCCCCTCCCCCAGTTGAGCCTGAGATGACTGCAACCCCGGCCAGCACCCCTATCGTGTCCTTGGGAGAGACCTTGAGACCCTCTGAGGAGCCAGCTAAGCTGTGCCTTGTTTCCTGACCCACTGGAACTGCGTGATAATAAATGTTTGTTATTTTAAGCCACTTAGTTTTGGAATAATTTGTTACAGTGCAGTAGATAGCTAATACAGTGTCCTTTCTGGAAGGTTGCTTTTGAGAAGGGCAAAGCAAGGGTGAGCAGAGGCAGCTGTGAGACTGTCACACTCTGATACTGGGCTCAAGTCAGAGGACCCAGGTTCCATCTGTGGCCCTGCCATCCACCCACCCTATGACATTTGTGAAGACCCTAACCATTTATGTGCCTTGGCTTCCCCAGCTATGCCACTGGGCGGGGCTCTGTGGTGGCTCCAATTGCAGGTGACTCGAAAACTAGGAAAGGGAAGTTTGCAGGCCTGGGATGATGGCTGATGTCATGAGAAGGGGGGTGAAGGGAAGATGCCTGACTGTCCTCACCATCCCTTCTGCTCTTGTCTCTGGACCTGTACCCCATGACATGAGTCACAGACATTGGTCTCCAGTGACACCCTCTGACCTCAGAAGGCAGACAGAGACTCAAGACACAGGAATCTCTTGGAAGGAAGAGAGGTGCTCTCACAGCTCTCTCTGTCCTACACTTTCTCTTCCATCCCAAGGATCCCTTTGCTGATCTCCTCCAGCCTCTTCTGTCGCAAGGACCCAGCTGAGTCTGCCAGCTCAGCCACCCCCAAGGAGAGTACCCACCAGGGGCTTGGGTGAGGGAGGCAAACACCCACCCCTTTCTTTTTGCAGAGGTTCCATCAGCAGCCCAGGCTTCCTGCAGGGTGACAGGAGCTCTGGACCTCTGCTCTGTACCCCAGGTGGGGGATGGGTTCTCTACTCTCCATACCAGGCCTGGGATGGTCCCCAAGGTCCCACTTCTCTCTCTTGAGCAGCGGGCAAGCCTGGGAAAAGGCAGGCAGCTCCAACACTCCTGGGGGATAAAAACAAGCCCAAATAAGGGTCCATTTCTACAGCATTCCTTCAGGCTGCAAGGAAATGCCAGACCCAGGCAGTCCTCCACATGGCCCACCCCTCCCCTCTAAACAGGGCCCGGCCAGGCCTGATGTCTCCAGGCCAGGAGGAGCTGCATAGCAGCTGGTCAGGTCCCTCTGCAGCAGAACTGGCAGGACTGCTCTGAGTAAACGCTGTCCTCTCTGAGTCTGTCATTCCCCTCACCGGCCCGGGGCAGGAGCTCCTGGGGGGTTCTGTTGAAGGGCTGGGACTCGTCAGGGTCTTCCGGGTTCCCGGAGCCCTGGCAGGCCTCCGTCATAGGTCCTCTTACCATTCTAGGGCGGCTCTGGCCAGTTCAGCTACCTCGCTCTTTCCCTCACAAGCCATTCAATCCTCTAAATCAGGTTCCCCACCTCAGCACTGCTGATATTTTGGGTGGGATGCTTCTTTGTTGCGGGGAGCTGGCTGTCCTGTGAGTCACAGTGTATTCTTGGATGCCTGGGAAGCGGCCCTGGCTTCCACCCACTAGATGTCAGCAGCACAATCCCCCACCCCCACAGGTTAGAACAGCCCACACTGCATCCAGATATGCCAAATACCACCCCAAACTGAGAGCCACTGTCCTAAATGGATTTAAAGGCCTTTTGCTGGTCTCTGATCAAGTGTCCTGGCCGTAGGGTTTTGGCAAGAAGGAAGGCAGGTGGCAGAGAGGAAGGAAATCTCATTGGACACATGATACAACAAACCCCTAACTCTCTCTCTCTCTCTCTTTCTCTCTCTCTCTCTCTCTCTCACACACACACACACACACACACACACACACACTCACGCGAACACACACTCACCATGGCTGATAATGAATCCTCCCCAAATCTTGAGGGGCCAGTATTAGTATTGCTATTTTGTTATGAATCTCAGGGGGTGCTACATAGCTCACTCACTAAAGGCCACACAGCTCAGCAGAGGCAGAGCTGGGCTCCAGCCCAGGGCTGTGGGCCCCCAACCCCACGCTTTATGCCATGTTGCCTTCACCACTGCAGAGACTGCACCCCCCTCACTAGCCACACAGCTCTGGGCCACCATGTCCACCCACTCCCACTTCGGAATGCCAGGTACCCACATACCCCAGCTCAGACTGGGTCTCCTGAGCCTCCTTGACTGACTTTTACCTTCCAGCTGCTGAATTGTCCTGATCGTGGGTGATCGATTTGCATATGGTATCGATCTCAAGGGCTGTGTAATATGTTTGACTGGTAGCACTTTGCATAATTTTCTGATTAAGTTACTTATTTAACCTATTGACCTTTTCTCTTAATTAGAGTATCTGGGTACTGCAAATGTTGAGTAGTAATCAAGTTGTGCATTTCCCTGAGTGGAATTCGCAGCCTCTCGCTTCCCCGCTTCTTCATGACTCTGGCTTCCTCTGCACTAGCTCATGTTTCCTCAAGCGGAGTGAGGGGGGCACATGTGGGGTCTGGCCCTCTCTGGCCTCTGCTCTCCAGATGTCCCCAGAGCTTAGGAGTGGGACAAAATGGGGGACAGTATGGGCTGGTACAAGTATTCCCAGCTGAGTGGACAAATCAAGACAGGGTTGTGAGTCAGAGGTTCAGACACTATATCAATTAGCTGTTGTTTGTAACAAACTACTCAAAAATGCCCTAGGCTGAAACAATGCCCATTTATAATTTCTTAGGAGTCTATGGGTTGGCTAGACAGTTGTGAGAATCTGGGCCGGGATCCAATGATTTGGGCTGAGTTCATTCATCCATCTGTAGCCTGTCAGTGCTCGGCTGGGGGCCGGCTGGTCTTGGTGGGCCCTCACTGAGATGATTGGTCTTCTGTGCCTGTGTTCCATGGCTCTCTAGCAGCTTCCCTGGGCATGTTCTCACAGGGGACAAAGGAGCAAAAGTGGCAAGAGAGTAAGCCCCATTGCTCAAGTGCTTGTGAGGCCTCTGCTTGCACACTATACCTCTCACCATTGGCCAAAGCGAGGCACCCGACCAAGACCAAAGTCAACAGCATGGCAAAGAGCCCTGTCCACAATGGGAAGAGCTAATCATTGGGCCAGGCAAGGCTTCTCTGTACACTTCAGAGGAAGAAGTACTCAATTAAATCTGCGTGCCCTGATACAAGTACAAAACAAAGGTGAGCCCCCTTCTCCTGTCCCTCCCTGAGCATTCCTCCCAAACTCCAAGACCGAATGTTGTGAGCTTGGGGCCCAGGGACATGAGGCTGAGGGTGCTCCTTCTTTTTGTCTTGACATTTATTTCTTAGAGGGTCTGGATTAAGATACCTTTCCTAGATCTCTTAAAAATCTCCCTGCTCTTCCAGGAAGACTGCAAAGGGAGACTGAGAGAGCCATCTGAAGGTCTCTGTACCCCTGACCACTACCCTCTCCCCCAGTGTGGCCACATTGCATCCACTCTTTCTTCACTGGCCCAGAGAGCTCCTACAAGTCTCCTGCTTCCTGTAGCTCTATCAGAATGAGACATAGGTCCCTCCTACTGTCAATTCAGAAACCTGTATGAAAGAGCAAGAATTAGCTCCAGGGAGACCCAAAACCATTCGTCTAAACACCCACTAGCATTGAAACATCTGCTCCACCCTCTGTGGCAGAGACTACTAGATGTTTGCCAAAATTCACTCTCTATTCCTCCCGAGTAAGAGATTTTATTTTTTGTCTTATAGCTTTCTTGAGATATATTATTGACCTATGACAAACTGCATATGTTTGATGCATGTATACACCAATGGAAACATCACCAAAGTCAAGAAAATGATCATACCCATCACTCTAAAAGTTGTTTTATGCTCTTTTGTAGCCCCTTCCTTGCTCCCTCCTTCCTACCTCCCTTATCTCCAGGGCAGGCAACGATCTCTCTACCTCTATAAATTAGATAGTATCTTCTAAAGTTTTATGTAAGTGGAATCATGTGTACATACCCTTTTGTCTGGCTTCTTTTGCTCAGCATAATTACTTTGTGATTCATCCATGTTTTTGCATGTCCCAACAGTTTATTCCTTTTTATTGTTGAATAGTATTCCATTGTATGGGTGTACAACAATTTGTTCATCCGTTCACTTCTTGATAGATAACTTGAATTGTTTCCAGCTTGGGCAATTACAAATAAAGTTGCTATATTCACATGTAAGTCTTTGTGTAGACACATGCTTTTATTCTCTTGGGTAAACATGTAGAAGTGTATGGCCTAGATCATATGGTAGACATGCATCTAACCTTCTAAGAAACTATTTTTCTAAGTAGCTGTACATTTCACATTCCCACAAGTGGCCTATGAGGATTCCAGTTGTTCTATATTCTTGTCAACATATGGCATGATCAGACGTTTTTATTTTAGCCATTCTACTTGGAGTTTACCACTATCTCATTATGGCTTTAATTTGCATTTTCTATTGACTAATGAGCATATTTTATATGCATATTTGCCAGCCATTTATCTTCTTTTACTTATTTTTTAAAGAGTTTATTTATTTATTTTTAGAGAGAGGGGAAAGGAAAGAGAGAGAGTGAGAGGAACATCAGTGTGTGGTTGCCTCTCGCATGCCCCCTGCTAGGGATCAGTCCCACAACTCAGGCATGTGCCCTGACTGGTAATTGAACTGCAACCCTTTGGTTTGCAGGCCCACACTCAATCTACTGAGGTACACCAGCCAGGCCACTTACCTTCTTTTAAACAAAACAAAGAAATACCCAACTACAGGATAACACTTCTAGCCTCCCTTGCAGCTAGGTGAGGCCATATGATTAATAAAATGGGAGATCAAATGAATTTTAAAACTTCACACATGCTTACTTAAAAGAAAATGTATTGCTCATAATCTGTACTTTGTATCAATCTGCTTTTGCTGCAATAACACTGCACAAAACTACTCCAAAACTTAATGGCAAACAAATATGAGTACTTATTTCTTGCTCACAGGTCAACAGGTTTCTGAGAAGCTACTTGGCTCCCAGATGAAGGAAAAGTTCAGGTTTGCTTCACATATTTCATTCTGGCACCCAACCTCCAGGGACAGAACCATGGGCAGGTTCTGCTCATGGCTAAGGTCAGAAGCTCCCAAAGGATCAACCAGAAACTCAGGATGCCTCACAAGGTCTAGAGTTGGACGTAGGGCTTGAAGTTTACTCCCCTGGGGAGATGGACCAAAAAGAAGTGAAAATTTGCTGGATAATACAGCCTACAAGTACACTCTTCTCCTTTCCACCAGCTGGAAAAGGAACGTGTCTGTGATCCACATTTGACCATGCAGCTGAGGTTATTATTCTAGGGATGATGAAGCCACAGGATGGAGGATACTTGGGTCCCTGAGAGTCCTTGTGAAGCAGACTGCCTACAAACCTGCCCCAACCTGATCTGAGGACTGAGAATGAAATGGCCTCCACCTTATTTATGATACTGCATTTTTAACCCTCTTGGTTTCAGCCACTTAGACTTCACCCTAATATAACCTCCAGCTTTTCCTTTTTCCAACACAGGGAACTTTTTTGCTTTGTTTTGCTTTAATCTCACATCAGGTGGAAAAGTACATTCCTTAGCAAGCATTCTTTCATGACAAGCAGCCCAGAAGAAGAAAGGTCCTGGAGTCAAAATGCCAAAGTTGATATTTCATATTGCCACCCTGCCACATGAGCTGCTCTACTGCGTGCTTCCAAGAGCTCCGACAAGGAACTGACATGCCATCTTCAGAACATTGCCTTCCCTAGCCTGCAGTCCAAGGTGTTCACCTTCCTCTCACATGGAGCTCCTGGCCCCGGCTCTGTCCCCAGTTCCTTCCCCAAGACTGCGGTTGGTCTTGCAGAGCCGGGTGCCAGAGCCAGCACTGGTATCCTTGCCTCTAACTGGCAGTGCCTCCGCCTAGCCTTGTTCCACTCAACAAACACTGAATAGCAGGCTCTGGCATCTCCTGAAGCTCTGCACTCATTATTAGCCCGCTGGGAGGTAAGTGCAGGCAACCAGGGAGAATTTACCCTGCAGCAATAGGCTTCTCATATAGAAGCCAAACACACCCCAGCAGGTATCAAGTGCAGAGGTTGGGGGCCTCCAAAGGCCTTGAAAATCTTCCTTTTTCCTCTTGGCAGAGCCAGCCACTTCCTCTCTCGCCCCATGTCTCCCACAGTCCCAGCTTCATTTCTGTGTTCCTTTTGCAGGAACAGCTGTCAGGGTCTTCTCCAGGGAAGTTTCCCGAGAGCCTGGGAAGCTGCCCTGGCCTTATCTGCCACCTGTTCTTCCTGTGCACACTTCCTGGCCACTAGCAAGTCAACCCCATTACATAAGAGCCCCCAGATCTCACTGCCTGCTCTTCTCTTGGTCCTCAATGTCCTCATTTTCTTCATTGCCTGGCCAACTCCTTCTTATCCTCCAGGTCCTGATTAAATGACACCTCCTCCAGGAAGCCTGGCCCTCAGCCCCTACACACAATGGTTATTTCCTCCTGTGGCTGCCCTCAATCTGCGAGCATCTCTGCAGCCCCCCTGTATCACTGTTAGATATTTATCTGTTTCCTCCCGCACATCAGTCTGTGCATGATTTGAGGGAAGGGTCAAGGTCTATTTTGTATTTGAGTGCCCAGCACCTGGCCCAGTGCCAAGCAAATGACAAGAGTTGAGTCAGTATTTGTTGATGACTGGAAGAGTCAATGAGCAAAAACAGACAAGTGAAGACATCAATAGCTAGCTACATGGAAGTGGGCTTGCAGGCATTTTCCCTTTCCAGCTCTTATTTCTGCTGAAATAAGTCTTATATATTTATTTACTGTCTCTTCTTCTTGCCTGTAAGCTCCGTGAAGACACAGGCTGCATCTATTTTACTCACAGCTATGTTCTCTATACCCAGTTTAGAGCCCAGAAGTTGGAAGGGGCACAATAAAGTCTGCTGTGTAAATGAAACAGTGACATTGGATCAGAGGGCAAGTGGCTGTGTGAGTGGGCACCAGGAAAAAAGCAAAAGGGATCTAGTCAGTTTTGCTCTCTAGAGAGACCTGGCCATTTCTTCCTGGGTTTGAAAAGACTACTTTTTTCTTGGAAAAAAAAAGAAAAATGAACATTAACTGGCCTCTTGGATTTTATAAAGACAAGGCCCCAGGATTCATGCACAATTGTAGGTTAAGGAAATTTAGCGTCAAACTTAGTTACAAAACATTTGTTAAGTGTCTGCCCTATGGACAAGGACCTATACCTGCACCTGCACTTGACTTTTTTTTTTTTCATGTTAGAGGAGTGGTAATTTTTCCTTTGGTTCTGTTTTGCTCCTCCTGAAGAGCGAGAGGTAGAAGTTTCCTGGCCTTGGGCCCAGAGAGAGAAAAGAGCTGAGCAAGACCCTGAGCTGGGTGAAAGCAGCCCCGCCCCTCCGCGCTGCCGTCCACAGCGGGCAGCCGCCAGGACCAGGGAGAAGGGGGCAGGCACAGAGCTCCTCACAACGGGCTGCAGATAACGGCTGTGCAAACTCTGCTGTAGGATGTTTCGTTTGAAGTCGTCCTTCTTGCTTCCACAATTTCCTTAGAATATCCTCAGTACCATCCATTACCTGTGACAACTTCGCATCATGGGGACCTTGGAGAGAAGGGAGGACTGCTCTGCCCGTGCCTGGGGCAAACCGCTCTGGGGGGGTTGGGGGGGCCCAGAGAAGCAAGGACAACCGGGGAGCTGGAGGGGACAAGCCCCAGGCACCACAGGGAAATTACTCCCTCGGGGAAAATCAGGGCAGGAGTGGGGTGCGAAAGCTGAAATTTTCTCTAGTCACACAACAGTCCAGAGGATGGCAGGACTCAGATTATGGATGGATGGATGGATGGATGGATGGAAGAGTGGTGGGTAGGTAGATGGATAGAAGAAGAGATGGATGAATGAGTGGATGGGTAAAAAAGCTGCTCTTTATTACTCACTCTACCTATAGGTAGGTAGGCCCAAACAGAGTGCTTGGTCAGTTGAATGTCTGAGTTATAAAGGATAAATATCTCACTCACCTGGAACTCACTTCCCTGCCTAGACTCCTTAAAAACAAGCTGGCCTCTTCTGTTTCCTGGCCCTTTGCCCTGGCAGCCCCTGTCCCAGGCTGGTACATGGATGTGCCTCAATCAGCCCAGGGGAGGAAATCTCCTAGTTAAAATATTCAACCGCAGCAGCTAAGAATGCACGCTGATTAGCCAAGTGCATCCCAGGCCGAGCTACTCCACTCACAGCAGTGGCCTGATTAGAGAAGGAGGTGATTCAATCAGCACAGCCTGCAGCCCCCAGACAGGGCCCTGGCACAGCCAGCTGCTCACCAGTGGGCCCTCCAGGGTGGGTGGGGCAGGCAGAGGGGTGTAGCTGCTGCTGACCTCCAGGAAGTCAGCCCTGCCCCAGCCTCATGCCACCTGTCTGATAGCAGGACCCCATCAGCACCTCTCAGGCTGCCAGGCTGGGTCTCCTTGCTGACCGCTTACCGTTTAACCACTCAGTTTCAGCACAGCACTTTGCAGCTATTCCCAGTCTACAGACAAGGAGACTAAAGCTCAGTGAAGTCAGGTAGGCCATAGAACTGGAATTTAAACTCAGGTCTTCCGTCCATGTGCAACCTTTTAAAAGGCTGCAGGAATCTGGCAGTGAGGTAGCCCCGTCAGGGGCCTGCAGGGACACTTTAAATCCAGGAGGGCTGGCCAGGTTCGGGGAGGCTAGTCAGGGAGTCACTCCTTTATTTTCCCAAAGCAAAGGCCCCACAGAGCTCCAACCCTGAACCTACCTGCAGCCTCCGAATACCCCATCAGACCCTCAGACCACAAGAAGCGGCCCTTCACTCTGCCCTACCTGCCCTCCTCTTGCATCCTTACCCTCCTCCTGCAGCCTTCACAGCCAGAGGCAGGCACCTGGCCTCTTTCTTGCCCGGAGCTGGCATCACTGGCTCTGGGGGCATCCACCCACCCAACCCCTCTTCTCTGACAGAGCCCAACAGGCTGCTGCAAAGTTCTCATTGACTTGGAACAAGAGCAAGTGTGGCTCAGTCTTGCTCCCACCAGTCCCTGTTCCCTCGAATCCTGGCTGGGCCCACGGGATCCTCCTCCATCTTCCCAGCTCCCCTCCCTCTCCTGTCTTGCCCTCATCATCTCCCCACAGCATTGTTCCCATGCCTCAGACACACCCTCAGGCACCCAACTCCACCAGGCTGCTAACTCTGCAGCAGGGCTGTCTGCCTCCCCTCTCCAGCCACCCTGTAAATGCCAACTCCTCTTTCAAATCTCAAGTTGGGAATCATTTTCTTGATGGAGCCTTTAAGGCTCCCCTCCTCCACACATCCCCAGACTAAAATAAGTGCTCTCTCCTTTGGGTCCTCCTGGGTCCACCTCTCTCATCAGAGGCCCAATACTATTTGAGTGTTCTTTTCTATTCTCATGTTTGGCTCCTCTGTCAGATTGCCAGATTTTGAAGGTAGAGCCTCTATTTTCCTCCAGCTCCCAGCTCAGACGAGGTACTTAGTAATGTTTGATCAATCAATCAGCAAATGATTCTCAGAAGAAAGCCTTCCCCGCCCCCTCTAGCACACAGACCGGCACACTGCAGTGGGTTAATAAGTGAATGTGGACAGTTAGTGGGGAAGAGCTGAGTGTTCAACATGGATTCAAATTTTTGCAGAATGGACACAAGTGAGAATCCCCCTGCAGTGAGACATTTCAGGAGCCCCCTCTGACCCACCAGTGAGCTGTGGTAGGTCCAATGTAGCTCCACAAGACTGTCTGTGGTCTTGTCCAGTTGAACCCTGCACTGCCCATCTCCTGGCAGAGGAGGTGATGAACTGTGACCATAGTGCATCATGGAGCTAGGAAGAGAGGTTATTAAGCAACAGAATGCAAACTCAGTTTCTTGGGTTTTGCCAACCACCAATCACTCCAAGGCAGACATTCTGTAATCTTCCATCCATTGAGCCAGTTCACAAGTCCAAGGCCAAGGCCAATGAATGACAAAGTAACCCCACACCCAACACAAGAGTTTCCTCAGTGAGTGTGTTTTCTAGGAAGAAGGACTAACTTCTTTTCATTTATATACACACCTCCTGCCTTTTGAGAGGTGCAGAATCACAAGAGAGTTCAATTTTTCCCCAGAACCACAGTAGTGGTAGACCAAGAATATGGCTGTATATGTGGTATAAAAATTTATTGCCAGTACTCTACGTGTATTTTTATGTTATCTTATTTCCCATAGAATGAAGGTGAAAACATTTTTATGTAGTGCAGACTATAAGACTGCCATTAGATTCCTCTGAATCTCTTTTTTAAAAATATAAAACATTAAGTTCCACTAGGAAATTTCCTTCTCTCCTTATCTCCCTTGGTCCTTCTTCCTAAGATCCAGGAACCCCTGAGAAAGTCTTTAATTTAAACTTTATTCCAGGAATCCTTCTTTAGTTAATCTACATAAAAGATGGAAAACCTTTGTGCAAAGGTGTCTATCACAGTGTTTTGTATAATAGCAAAATATCAACATAGCCTGAAGTCTAAAAACCAGGAAGAGTTAAATAAATAATAGTACAACTAGTTTACGAGATATTATATGATCAATAACAACAGTGGTGAGATGACAATGTCAGATCCATTCCACAAATACGTGTTAACTAGTCACCATGTGCCAGGCACTGAAATAGGCAGGCATCCAGCCAGGAATGGAAAGATAAATAAGACCTAGACCCCTAAAAGAACTTCACAAACTATTTTCAGGACACACTAAAGAAAAAATGTCTGCATGTATTACATTTTAAAAGAGCAAAATATGACATATGTTTGGAAAAACATATTTCCATGTCTGTCCAGTGTGTTCTCTACACCATCACATTCCTCTCACCAATCCCATTAACACATTCCAAGCTCCCATCTCCCCATCGTGAGACTCTGCTGCATCCCCCAGTCCTGGATGAGGAATTATCTCTTTTCAGGACTGCTCACACCTATCATTCGGTCCTGGACATCCCTTGTCACCATTAGTCACTTTGAGCTGATGTGTCAGTGTTAGTCGTAACCAGAGACTCACTCAAAGTGTACTCGGGGCAAGTCCCAGCCTGCGCGGCTCCACTCAGCATCACTGCATAGCCAAGCACAGCCCCAGGACCATCCAGGGAGAAACAGATGGAGGAGACCCAGGCATCTGTGCTCTTAGGATCAGACAGTTTTACAGGGTCTCACACAAACATACGTTGCCCTGTCTGTGGCTGTGATGCACCTTAGATAGAAGGCACTAAGAAGAAGAAGATGTGCCCTGGCTGGTGTGGCTCAGTGGATTGAGTGCCGGCCTGTGAACCAAAGGGTCACTGATTTGATTCCTAGTCACGGCACATGCCTGGGTTGCAGGCCAGGTGTCCCTAGTGGGGACAAATGAAAGGCAACCACACATTGATATTTTTCTCCCTCTCTTTCTCCCTCTCTTTCTCCCTCCCTTTCTCTAAAAGTAAATGAATAAAATCTTTTTTTTTTTAAAGAAGAGGAAAAGATGAAAACAGCAGGCCTCTTACTTGTGGTTGGCACCCACTTGGGCCTAGGCTTTTTACTTGCAGAACCAATAATCTCAGAGAACACTTTTGGGGCTGAGCTTCTGACCCAGCTTCATACCATATACCATCAGTTTACCCCAGAGCAGTATGGGCTCCAACTGTGGGAGACCCTTCTGCATGGTGTGGGCCCAGATCCCACTCAGAAATGCAGGACCCACGCCATGGGAATCAGGTTTGCAATGTGCCTAAGCCGCCTTGAGTCTTGCTTTTGCTAAAACTCCCTCACCCTGAATTGAGATAGCAAGTGTTTAGTGTAACTTCCTAAAATCCATGCTAAACCTTGCAAGGACCAATGTAACTGGCTCAACCACTTTTCCCTTTTCATTTGCAAATATCCTTCTGTGATGGCATTAGCAACATCATCTCCTTTGTTGTCTGTAAAAGGTAACCACCTATAGCGAACCTGCGCATAGTGAGTGAGGACCATCGTGTAATGTGACCAGAAGCCCAATAAAGGCAGTCATGGTGGGGGCCCCGGGCTTTTTCTCCCCTTGAGAGAAAAGCCATGCTGTCCTTTTTCCTCCACCAGACTTGGTAGTCCATGTGCATGTTTTATTTCACCCATAATGATGCGGACACGGCTGGCCGGTGTCCGCATCATCCAGTGTGGAGCCAGGGCCACACTGCAGACACCCTTACCACTACAGGGCATCTCCCCTGAGGTTCCCCCTTTTTTCATAGTACCATGGCCTTATTTTACTATCTTGAATAAAGACTATATTTCTCATGCTCCATTGGCCCTGAAACTAAGCTCTGGCCAGTAGGATAACAAAAGGGTAATCAAACAGAAGAGTAACCACTGCCTTAAACCATTTTTTAAAGGTAGCTGGAATGAGGCCTTCCCCCTCTTTATTCATCAGTTCCTCCTTCCTGTCTCCTGGAATGTGGACATGATGTCTAGAATTCTGGCTGTCATCCTGGATCAATGAAATGAAAACCACATTCTAGGGATGCAAAAGCATGAGCTGGACGGAGCATAAGAGGAGCAGAAATAGTTTATCCATCATGCATTGCTTACGTCCAGGTTTGTACGTAAGGGGAAATAATAATTTCTCTTCTTCCTCTTCCTATTTTGTTAAGCTACTGCTGGTCTGAGTCTCTGCTACTTGCAGCAGAATCCACTGGAGGGTCCTTTCCCTGCCCATGAATCTCAGGTGGTTCACCTGCAGCAGTCTTCCTATGGAACAGGGGCAGATTTCCACCCTCTCTTCTTCTCCCAAAAAGCTCCATGATTTTTATGCAGATTTCTCCACAACCACATGAAGACCACATACCAAAGGAATGTGCAAGGTATAACCTTTGTCAAACCAAAAACATGTGTTATAAACAAATTAAGTATTGAATATACTAATAATGATTAACTCGTAGTCATAGGACAATGGGTGATTTTTATTTCTTTCCTTTTCTATATGTTCTCATTTCTCTCAGTGAGCACTTAATCATCAAAAGTAAACAATCTAATAAAATAATCTGGGATGTCTCAAATCAAAAAATGTAGTAATGTCTCTGAGGACCACTCAAATGTCCAGAAGATAGTTG
Organism: Anoura caudifer; assembly: GCA_004027475.1. Classification (NCBI taxonomy): domain Eukaryota; kingdom Metazoa; phylum Chordata; class Mammalia; order Chiroptera; family Phyllostomidae; genus Anoura; species Anoura caudifer. The sequence continues at coordinate 19,179 of PVKU01005882.1, read as the reverse complement.
GTATTGCAGAAGTGGACAAAGAAAGGAGTGGTGCCAGTCCTGGCCAGATAGCTCAGTTGGTTAGAGCATCATCCCAATATGCCTAGATTGCAGGTTCAATCCCCAGTCAGGGCACATATATGCTAGAACCAACCAATGAATACATAAATTAGCAGAACAACAAATCAACCTCTCTCTCTCTTCCTCTCTCTCTCTCAAAAATAAAAAATAAAAAAAGGAAGGAGAGTGGCCCCCTTAAGGGACCATGCATTGAAGGTGTGTTTGATCAGTCACCACGCTAAGTGACTTGCATATGTTATTTCTAGTCCTCATAAAACCCGATGTCAGGCATTACCTCCATGTCATAGATGAGAAAACTGAGGCTCAGAAAAATTAAATATTTTCCTCAGGGTCACACAACGGATTGACAGAGCTGCAATTTCGATGTAGGTTTCCCCAGCTACAAAGCCTATACTATTTCTCATATGAAGCTATTTCATCTCCCCGGATTTGGGAGTAACTGGACCCACCACATTACTCTGATAATAGTTAGGACTCCATTGGTTACAGATGGAAGAAACTCCAACCCAAAGCAGAGTAAGACAAGGGAATTAACTGGCTCAAAAAAACTGAGAAGTCTAAGGATAGTTTCAAATGACTGGAGCTCAAACCATTTCAGCGGGACTCATTCCACTCAGTGTTTCCGCTCATCTTCTTAGACTTGTGGTAGCAACCTGGGCAGCAGCTCTGACCTACAGGCAGCCGGGTTTATATCCAAAGTGGAAAAGCACATGTCTCTGCTCCAGAATTCTCAGCAAAAGTGTCTTTTTATCTCATTAGCTCTGTGAGACTCACATGCCCACCCCTGACCCAATCACTGTGGCCGCAGGAATGCCAGGAGGTGGTGTTAGCCCTGCCCCCGAAGGGCTGAAAGTTGATGAGCTGGAATTTTCGGAAGGACATTCCAGGGATCATTTAATGGAAGAGAGAAGAGGGAATGTCGGGGCACAACAGCATCCCCCAAGTGCCCAGTGCCTGCAGGGAGCCTCCACGGCCCTCAGCCTTCGTCTCTGTTGGAACCACTTCTCCATGTAAATGCTCAGAATAAACTACCTTACCTTACCACTGACAACGTGTGCAGTCCGCAGGGGGAAAATGACTTCTGCGAGACCCACTTATTCCTTTCTTAAATGGACTTTGTTCTACTTGGAATCCTTCAGTGAGGGGCAAACAGGCATCACACATCTAGCTGGATGTGGACTCAGGGCTAGAGACATCAGACGACTTATTAATTGATCCACCAAAGCTAAACTTGTCCCTATGGGCCAGTGTTAACAGGTTACATTTCACTCAATACTTGGCCAAGTCTGACTCCATGAAGCAGATCCCTTTTCAATTCCTTCTAACATTAATTTCCTTTGCCAATCCAAGTCAACATGTATTAAGCACCAACTATACGTATGTCATGGACCACTGCGCTGGGAATGTGGTAATGGAGGTGACCCAGATCCTGCTCACAGCTCAGCGGATGGGACAGGCCTGTGCCCTGTGCTTGGCGTTGTGCAGATGATACTTACTGGTTTTCTCAGGCTGGCCTAGTGAATTACCACAAACTGGGTGGCTTGGAACAACAGAAATGCCATTTTCTCACAGTTCTGGAAGCCAGAAGTTCAAAATCCCGGTGTTTCCAGGGGTGATTCCTTCTCGAAGCTCTGTGGAAGAGCCCGTTCCATGTCTCTCTCTCCTAGCTTCTGGTGGCTTCTCTCTTTGAGCTACTGGCAGTCCTTGGCATTCTTCGACTTGTGGACACATCACTCCGGTCTCCGCCTCCATGTCACATGGCCATACCCTCTGTGTCTGTGTCAGCTCTTCCTTACCTTTTGTCTTATGGAGACAGTTGTCACTGGATTCAGGGCCCACCCTAATCCAGGATGTTATCACTTCGAGATCTTTAGTGAAATTTCATCTGCAAAGACCCTTTTTCAAAATAAGTTCACAGCCCCAGATTCTGGGTAGACGTACCTTTTGAAGTCTTCCATTTTCGCCCACACAAATCACTGCGCAGGGTTCGGATAGGATCAGAGAAGGGAGTGGTTTTCTGCCTCTACAAGGCAACAGCAGTGGCGTCTTCACAGACAAAGGTATGGCTGAGGTCTCTGAGAAAAGAACTGGAGTTTATAAGGGAAGGAGGGAGACAAAAGTCATTCCAGGTGAAGAAGGTGCTGAAGCGAAGAAAACAGAGCGAACAGTCACCTTGAGGGAGCTAGCAGCAGTGTAGGGTGGCTGGGACACGCGGGGAGAGGGACTGAAGGTGAGACTGGAGAGGGAGGTGGCGCCAGACCTTGACGGGGCTGGGGAGCCTTGGGAGGGAGTCTGGACTTGATCCTGGGCATCACAGAGCCACTGAAGAAGGGACCGGTTTGTTTCCATTTGTTTTGTGTGGATGAGCACTCAGTTCTACTCAAAGGCTCTTTTGTTACAGATTTTATGCATTTCTTTGCAACCTTGGCAATGAATAAATGTGAGTTATCTGAGGGCAAGCCACATTTGATCTACCTTTGTATCTAGCACAATGCCCATGTCTGATGTTTAACATGCAGTACTTGCTCAGTAAATGTGTTCTGTTTAACGAATGCACTGAAAAAGGTGATTATGAAGAGCAGGTGGCCTTCAGTCCTCACCCATCGGAGGCAGCATGGGACAAAGCACAGAACTTGTGTTTATGAGACTGTGTTCAAATCACAGTTCTGCCACTTATGAGCTCTGTGACCTCAGGCAACCCCTTCACGTTCTGGTTCTCACTTCGCTCCTCCGAATGACGGAAATCATCATCACCGTCATAAACACTGCCGGTTAATGTATGAACCTCAGGCAGTGCATGCCCAGGGCAGCCTCCCATAAACAGGAATTGGATCTGAAGAGGCTGCAGTGCTGGGGGAGTGGGGCCCGGAGCCGGGGCTGGCCATGTTAGCATCTCCAGCAGCTTGGATGCCAGAGGCTCAGGGGGATGCAATGACACCACTGGCATTAGGGCAGCCTCTGGCTGTGGCGGTGTCAGGATGTGGCTTCCGTGACAAGTCATGGAGCTGTTCACACATGCTGTGTGGTTGTCCCTCCAAGGGAGCTAGGAGCTTCTCAGCCCTAAAGCCGGAGGTGGGGATAGGTAGGCTCTGGAAAGACCATGGGTGGGGCCCTGGATGGAGCAAAGGCCATGGTGGAGCCCTTGACACAAAGGACTGGGGGTAGGGTTTCCTCCCTGATGTGGGTCCACCCAAGCCTGCCTCCCAGCTCCGGGCTCCCATTGGCCACCCCCAGAGGCTGGGGATAGAGCTTACATGGTGCTTTGTTCTCCACTGTCCTCTCCCTGGGTGGGGTCCTGGCTCTGAGCCTCTCCTTTCCTCCTTCCTCCCCACGCTATGTGAGAACTGCATGAACACGACCCTCTTTTCCCAGGCATCAGCTTACTGGTGCAGAGCTGAGCCTCAGGCAAGCTGGACAATCAGAACATTTCCCTGAGGATTTGAATTTGAGACACTCAGTCCACTGGCTGCAAGGACTCTAGCACCTGTCAGTGTTGCTGATCACACCAGAGCCACACACAGCCCCAGATGTGAGCAGCAGGAACAAATGGCGATGAGAGAGGAGAGCGAGGCACAAGCAGGAAGCTGACGATGAGAGAAGGCACCTGTGGAGGGGCTGGCGGACCCTGCACCCTCTGCATCCTGCAAGCCCAGCTGTCCTTCCTGGGAGCCCCTCTTTGTACTGAAACTACATCAAGTGGTTTTCAGCTTCATATAACTTGGAAATCCCAGCCAGAAGTGCACTTCCCCGACTCAGCGCTGGTGCAGGATGGTGACAGACAACACGAGCGGAGTACCTCCTAAGTGTGGAAGGGCCCCAAGTGCCTGACAAGTTATTAATTCTATAACTTTTGTAGCAATGCTTTGAGGAAGTACATTATTGTATGTCCAATTTCAAATGAGGAGCCTGAGGTACAGCTCAAGGTGTTAAGCAAGTGTGCCAAGGTGACCCAGCAGTAAGCAGAGGGGTTGGCCTCTGGGTGCAGAGTCCACGTTCGTGGCCCCACACTACACAGCCAGGCTGGGACACAAAGGGCTGGTTTCTTCCACTGAGCCCAATGATGAGCTGACAAAGTGGGAGGTACTTTGTAACCACTGTGATAAGCAGAGAAAAGAGGGTGGTAGCCAGAGCTATGGGGAGTCACCAGCAACCCAGGACAGTCAGAGAGGCCTTCTGTGAAGGGCTGCCTTCAAGCCGGGCTGTGAAAGATGTGTAGGAGTCCAACAGGGTAGAAATGGAGAAGAGATCATTGCAGGCAGAGGGAACAGACAGTGCCAAGGTATACAGGGGCAAACACCTGATATACCCTGTCTGCCCCACACTGACCTCACCTCAGTCTCTTCTGAAATCCTATTGCACTACTTGGGGATGCCAGCAGGCTAATCAAATGCCCAATGGAAAGGTGCCATGTTGGTCTCCTCTGAATCTATAGAGGCGCATCTGCATGGCTGGCCTCTGCCTCTTTAAGCCAGCATTGCACCCCAGCCCTGTGCTGCAAGCTGATCCCCACGAGAAACAACCCCCACTGCCTCAAAGACTTTCTATCTCGGTCCAGTTCCAGGGAAATCAACCCCTGTGGTATGTCCTTGCTTCAGCTCCTCCCCCTCCTTTCAGGTCTGGCATCTAATTCTTCCCTCAGTGCTCATCTCAGCCAGGTAGTGCCTCTGTCCACTCAGGTAAGACCCGTGTCTGCAGCGCCCAGCATTACAGAACCCAGCCCTGTTCCCAGCCCACATGGCTCCAAATGCCCTGGCCAACCTGCCTCCCCTGCCTGCACCAAAGGGGCTCATTTAGAGCACAGAATATGTGGGCTGCTTCTCTGCCTGGCAGTGAGGCCCCAATAAGCTCTGAAAAGCACCCACCTCCACCCCCACCCACCACCAGATCCTGCACTAATTCCAACAAACAGAATCCTTAATGCATTGCTTGGCTCCCTGGAAAGTCAGGAAAGTTTCCATGGTCAAACAACGGGGTGGAGGAACAAGAAAGATCAGAAAATTACAACTCACAGGTGAAAGGCAAGGTTTCCTTGAGGGCAAATGTCCACACTGTGATAAGAAGACTAATTCCTGTGTGGAAGGCAAGGACAGAAGCCCAAGCCCAAGGCTCTGACTTTCATCAGGGGCCTTTGTAGGAGGTTAAAGTGAATCCAGATCTCTGGGGCTCCTTGGCTATCAGCAGAAGTGTAACATCACTCACCTCTGAAAAATTAACTGCCCAATCTAGGTCTGACTTGATTCTCAGATAAGTTCAATTTAAAATGAACTTGCTATAGGAATTACCAAACACATGTAAAACGGGTGAGAGTCAGCAGGATGACAAATAGATGTCATACACTTCAAAAGCTTTAGATATTGGGCATGTAATATACAGATTATAAAATAATCATATTCTGAATGAAGAAAGAATTGAAATATGGAGATAAAAGTGTGCAAGGACCAAGAAACTATCAAAAATAGGCAGGCAAGTATACAAATGAACTTTTAGAAATAAAAATTAAATTGTTGAAGTTAAACATTTAGTGGCTGGGTTAAACAGCTGATTAAACTCAACTGCATAGAGCATTGGTGATCTGGAAGACAGAGCTGAAGAAATTTGTGAGGACACAGTTCGGACAGGAAGATGGAACATATGAGAAGAAGCAGCAGGAATGAAGGAGGGCCAATATTCAGAGAAGTGATGGCTGAGAAAATTTCCAGAACTGATGACAAGTTATGAATATGCAGAAATATAAATATATTAAATAAAGCCACATAAACAAATCTGCACTGGTAATATCCTAGTGAGCACACGGAAAAACTAATGGTAGAAAAGATCCTAAAAGCAGTAAGAGAGCAAAGGCAGGTCATCCCCAAAGAACTGATGATTTCAGTGACAGCAAAATTCTCCACAGCAACAGAAGACAGTAGAATAAGGTCATCAAAACCTGGGTTTACAGTCACTTGATCTTCTTTTAAAAAGTTCCAAGTAATGCACTTCAGGAAGAAGAAAGATGATTTTTGAAGAAGGGCAACTAAGAACCAAAAAATTGGTAATCATATAGTAGACACAAATCAGACATTGTCTCTATCGAAAGTAACATATAATAATCCCAACAGCAATAATAATATAAGAATATGCAAGTTAGGAGGTTAAAAAAGGACAGACCTAAAGTATTCAGAACAACGTCATGTCAGGCAGGAGATGGGTGCGTGTATTAAAGCATCTGACATCCTTGCCTGTTTCTTAGACTGTGGAGGGGGAACATTCAGATACTGTTTAATGATGTTGCATGCACAAGGTAAAAAGCAAATGTAATAACTAAACGACTAGAAATTAAGTGTTTGGCATAAAATGTAGAAGTAAAAAAAGAATTTTAAAAGTTAAACCAAAAATAACCATAAAAGGCAATAAAGCCCTGGCTGGTGTAGCTCAGTGGATTGAGCGCAGGCCTGTGAACCAAGGGATCGCGGTTCGATTCTCAGTCAGGGCACATGCCTGGGTTGCGGGCCAGTTCCCAGAAGGGGATGCATGAGAGGAAACCATACATTGATATTTCTCTCCCCCTCTCCTTCCCTTCCCCTCTAAAGATAAATAAATAAAATGTTTTTTAAAAAGCAATAAAAATAAAGAAGAAGAAAGGACAGAAAAGACAAGGCAGAGAGAAACAAGAAACAAATACAAATATATCAATAAGTACCACAAATATAAAAGGACTAAAGTCACCCATTAAAATATAAAGCTTAGCAGATTGGATGAAAAATGTAAGAGATTGATCTAAAACATAAAGACATAAAAAGGTATTGGAGAGTAAAAAGAGGGGAAATACACCAGATCACATTTAACTAAATAAATTTGGGGTGGCTATATTGAAATCAAACTATACTTTAAGACAAAAAGCAATGGAATCAATACCATGCCACAGGTTCACTCTCCAGGATGTTCTAAAAAAACCGATTAACTTACACTCACTTGATAGTATAGCTTTAAACTTGTTAGAAATATAGGAAGAAAGTTCAAAATTCACCTGCATTGTGGGAGAATTCAACACTTCTTTTTAACTGTGCACATATCAAGTAGACAAACGTTGAGGGAAGATGCAGACATCTGAACAACCTAATCACCTGTCTTAGCTAAAATTCTATACCCAGGGAGTAGTCGGTGCACATCTTTTGAAGCACATAATAAAAACATTTACAAAAACAGACCACGTATTAAGCCATAAAGTAGTTCTCGACCCATTTAAAACATACTCTTATTGTGCACTTAGTGGACAAGTCAGTAACAAAAAGGTAACCAAACAACCAAAACCGCACTGCCACCACCAGGCTGGCCAGGTAGTCTGCTTCCCCCAGGAAACAGGGACTGCGAGCTGTCCGTCCCGACGCCTGACTGCTCCTCAGGATGTTATCCTCATCTACCAGCTGAAGCTTGGTCAGGGGCACGTTTCTCTGCCAGCTTGCAGAAAGAGAAAGAGTCCAGGACAAGCAATTTTATTTTAAACTTGCACTGCATCGGTGCTAATTTAATCACATGGATAGGCCACACTCAGCCCAACAGAGGCTGGAAATGTAGAGTCTGGCTGTTCAATCGTGTCCAGGAAAATGCAGAGCTCAGAGCTGGAGTCCCATCCAGCATTCTGCCACACGCCCAGACTCATTCTCTGAAGTATAATATTATTACCCAAACCACAAAAGAATAGGAGGGAAAAAAGAAAACTTCTGGCCAATCTCACTCATGAAGAGAGATATAAAAATCTAAGAACGGGAATAAGAAAAACCTTATTTCAACAACTTAGAAACCATATAAACCAAATTAAGCATTCTAACAGATTTTTTTAAAACAATGATCATCCTAGAGTAGCTCTATTGTCAGTTGATTCTTGTGGATGAGAAAATAAAGACGAAGAGAAGCTAAATGAATCATTCAAGGTCACCTATTGAGCTGAAGGCTCCAAGTTCCCACCTCCATCCTACCACATTTAAACGCTGCCCAGACACGCAAAGCAGCCGGGACACTTGGAGGGGACCACACCCTTTGTAGTTACACATCAATTACTTCCAATTTTATGAGTCCACTACAAACCAGACAAGCCTCTGATTTTCTAGTTTTACTAACTAATTTCATGAGCACTTGGACAGCACGTACCTCACAGAACACCCTGACACTCATTATCCCTTTAACTCTCACAGAAACTCAGTGAAGTGGGGAGTGCCAGTGCCCATTCACAGATGAAGAAGCCAGAATTGGCCTCTTGGATTACTTTGGCCATCTACTCATCCCTTGGGGTCCTAGCCACTGTTGGGTCCCTAGAAATGCTCTCTGCAGAATCGTATCACCAGCTCCCTGTGGGAGAACCTGCTCCTAAAAGTGTCTTGAGGATGAAGGGACAGTCTCATTCTGAGAAGCCCCAGAGGGCAGAGGCTGAGGCTGAGGCCAGAGGGCAAAGGGCAGCAGGCTGGGTTCAGCAAGTGCATTTCCTCCAGCTGTCCCTGGAAGGAGCCAGCCCCCAGCCTGCTACTTTGATGTCCCCATTTAAAGACTGGAGCAGGATTATAGCTCTCCTTTCCTCCCCACCCTACACCGCGCACACGCGCACACACATACTTCACACATTATTTATAGATTTATAGATGGACAGGAAGCTTTGCTGCAGGAGAAGGAGTACAGATTGGGAATCAGACACCCTGAGCTCTGGTTTTGTCTCTGTCACTCACTCACATGTGATCTTGAACAAATCACTGATCAGGGCCTCATGTATAAGGTACCCCGTGCAGCTTCCGTGAAGTGCTAGATGTAGAGAGACGTGCTGGCAGAGAGGTACGGAGATGCTTACTGGCAGCATTAGTATTTTTCATTGCAAAAGTCAGGTCTGCTCTCTGGCTCCGCAGCCTCTTTTGAACATGAGCACACTGGGGATGGCCAAGAGACCCATAAATCTTACCTGTCTTAAGTAGGATAGAGGTTCAGCTGCTGTAATGAAACCTCCAACTCACAGTAGTTTAAATAAGAACTGTATTACTGTCTTATGTAACAAGCAGCCCAGCTTGATGTCATGCCTCCATTACGTCAGCGGCCCAGGATTCTTCTGTCTGTTGTTCTGCCGTCCCCTGGGTGTTAGTCTCATCACATGGTCCAAACGGCTGCCGCCACCGCTGGGTTGCATGAAACAGGCTGGAGGGACAAGGGCTCACCGTTCCCCCTTAAAGACACAATCTCTCCCCTCCATCCCACTGGACAGAACTTAGTTGTATGAAAAGAATCTAGTTACGGTGAAGGCTAGGGTACGAGGTACAGACTTTAGCTGAGCAGCCGTATACCCTGTTCAAAATTCCACTAATACCGAGAAAAGGGAACATACACTGAAGCATAATTCCATCTCTTCCACACCATCCCTCTCTTTCCATACTTCAGGGGAAGGAGAAAATTGGGGTGGGGTGGGGGTTGCTGAAAGGGGCTTTCTAGAGGTGGTCTTGATTGGCACACCTTTTGAATGTGTGGTGACTCTTAGAGGCTCTATTTGGAGACACGACATTAGGGAATTCAGCAAATGGACAGGGCCTCACATAGATGAACTCCAGTACAATGGGGAACACCCGCTTCCTGCTCTCGGATGAGAAGCCTGAGGTAGCCACTAAAGGCAGAGGCGGCCTCAACACAGAGCATCAGCAAAGGGGGTCTCCCTCACAGCCAGAGGCATGTCTGCCCAGCAGGGCTCCCAGCCCCTGACAGGCCTGCCCTCAGTCACCCCACCTGTCACCCACTGGGAGCAGAAATGAGTACCAGGACCCTTCTCTAGTCTTTGCCACCACAGGCTTCTCTGTCCCAGAGGCAATGGCTGAGACCGCTGGGAACACAGCCCAAAGCTCAGAGCTGGGGTTCAAGGAGTCCCTCACCCTCCCTGAGAGGCTGCGCTGTCAGCATCACTGGCAGATTCAGGGTGCTAGGTGACCAGGGTTGGTAAGGTGTGTGTGCCCGGGGGACAGCACCAGGGGCTCGGGAGGCCCTCACAGAGAGCTGTGGAGCCCTGTTGAAGCGGCTGCTCAGTGACAAGGGCCAAAGGCAGCCTCTGGCACGGGGCCCCTGTGCCTAGGAGAAAATCAGAATGCCAACATTAGTTTCACCATTTACAGGGGCCTCTTGTGCCAGGCATCATGTTAAGGGCTTTATGTATATTTTATAGAGAGAAATTTCTTATTTGTTGTTCATGAAAACCCTATGGGGAATTGAGGGAACTGAAGCTACAAGAAGTAAAATAACGCAGCAAATCACACGGCCAGCAAGGGGAGGGTGGCAGGATTCAAAGCCAGTTCCGTCTGACTGCAAGATGAGCTTCACCGCCACCACTCCAGGGGCAGACCCAGAGGGGAAGGTGGCCACGAGCTTCAGAGTCGGGTGGGCCTCGGCGCGCATCCCAGCCCTCCACTCCCACCAGTGGTGTCTCTGAGCCTCACTGTCCTCCTCCGCCCCAAGGGCCTGGGATGGCCGCCCCACATGGCTTCACACCACGGTACTGGCGGCCCAGCGTCTTCTCCAGCACTGCACTGGGCAGGTGTTGCCTTCCTTTACTCGTCTCCCACCTTGACTGTGAACTCCACAGGCGGCGGCGGGGACTTTGGGTGTGCCGGTCCCGACTCCAGCCCCAGCCTTTCCCGTCTCCCTCGCTCCACCACTCCGTGGCAGTCTGCCCTCTTACCCGCCCCACAGCTTCCCTTAGCCGTCCCTGCGTCCATTCGTGCTTCGCTCAGGGCTGTGCGCCACAACGGGGGCTCGGTGAGGGCAGGGATGTTTCTCCGGTTTTACTCACTACTGTATCCTCAACGTCCAGATAAGAACCTGGCCAGGAATGGGCGCCCAGAAAAATCAGTGAGTCAATCAACCAATACTTAGCGGATTGTACAAATGCTTTAATTTTTCCCTGCCCCTAGGGATACGCTGAACAAGGCCTTTGTGTGCATGCGCACGAAACCCACTGGGTACGTTCAGACCCAGCGAGGGGTGAGCATCTTAGAACCTCCAGGCTATTGCGGGCTGGCTCGTTCCCTCCCTGAGAGACTCAGAAGTGACGCAGACGGAGGGACACAGCTCCAGGAACAGCAGTGCTTTGCCCCCAGACACTGCAAGCCAGGACTCACTACCACCCGGGAGACCCTCACACTCAGGAAAACATGCTCTCCCAGCAGAGCCTGAGCTGTTCTTCTGGGTCCCGGCCACGGAGCTCTGCCAGATGACAGCTTCCTCGGGTTCCCCGAAGCGGGACACCCAGGCACTTGGCATTCCAAACAGGCCTCTGTTCCTTCCACAGCACAGTGGGTTCTGGAACGTTCTGAGGAATGGGCTTTTTTGGCCAGCGAGAGCAAACCCCAAGAATCAGATAAACACCAGCCGCCGGCCTCCACCTCTCTCTCGGGACTGATTCATGAGGCCCCAGTGTGCCCATTAACTGCCAAGCCCGGCCCTGTGTGCTCAGAAAAATATCGTTGCTCTCTCGAGGCCGCTGCCGCGTTTCTCAGAAGAGCTGCGGCCATAATAACAAGGCGTCCGCCTCCCCGCCCCGAAGCCCATCAGTTATTATCTGCAGCACAAACACCTACCACTTTGTCCTAACATTTTGGCAGTTCCCTGCAAACAGAGCACTTAGCGCTGCCCCATAACTCTGCGCTCTCGCTGGGCCCTGGCTCCCAGCTGGCACAGGCAGCCAAGTGGTCTGTAACAAAAAAGTAAGAAAGCAAATGAAACGTTTGGGGTTGTTTTTATGGGCCTCTGCGGCCCCCACCACCTCCCCCTGCTCCCGTGGCAGACACACAAGTATGAGTTCAGCCCCTGCACGACACAGTTTTTGGACAGGCACCAGTGACGCCAGCTCTGGGGATTACAACAGGATGGATTGTGCGGCCCGAGTGGCATTTTCCGTCCTCGGCCAGGGGCTTCCGCTGCAGGCGCCTGGGATCTGCAGCCTTCGAGTCCGCCCACCGCCTACACACGGTTTGGGCGCTACCCTCCCAGCTGGGCACCCCTGGCACATGCTGATCCAGCAGGGAGGACAGAGAGCCCCAAACACAACCACTGGCTGCCCAAATATTTGCCTCCCAAGTCCCAGCAAGAAGCCCAAGGCCTGACCAGTTCAAAGGTCTTGGAGCTTTTCCTGGCAGAGCTGGGGGGGGATTCTGGAGGCCACAGGACATGGTGCAGCGCTACTTCTTGGGCCTGGAGCCTGGTCCACTGCCCACGTGTGGATTCTTCCAGCCTCCAGACTGGAAAGGTGACTCCGGGGCTGGTTAGACAGCCTGGCCATCTCCTGTCCCCTTGTCTGGGCCCCTTCCTTTTAGCCCATCCAACTAGGTGCTGCTTCTTTCTAATGATCCTAGGATCCTCCAGTAGCTAAAAATGTTTCAGAGAAATATTGGGGAGGCCCTGCTAGGTGCCAGGTGCTATCCTGAGCACATTAATGCCTATTACCTCATGAAATCCTCGGAGAAGTCCTGTGAGAAGACAGCCTGGTCTCTGTCTGAAAGGTAAAAAACTGCTTGCACTCAGAGAGGTTAATGACCTGTCCAGGGTCACACAGCTAGTGCTGAGACGGAGACCCAGAACTGCCTCAACCCAAAGTCGATGCTTTTGCCTCCTGGGGAGAGATGAAGGCGCTCTAGAGAGCTTCTTGAGAAGCAAAGACTCTTGCTTACTTGCAGAAGGCACTAAGGATAGGCTGTATAACACTAGGCCATTGTCCCATCCTCACTGGTCTAGGGCGGCATCCTCTCTGCAGTGAAGACCATGGATCTGATGTTGTCTTAAGTCATCCCTGTCTTTTACACTCGACCAGGGCGAGCTCCGACCTTCAGAACATACTCACCCTTCACTCAGGACTCCAAGTACCTCCCTGTCTGCAATAGGAACACCCACAGGGGCCCATGAGGGCTGCATAACTGGCCGCTACACAACATCCACATCCTTTGGCTTGGTGTTCAAGGCCTCTCAGAGTCTGGCCCTCACTCTCAGGTGCACTGGACACTGCAAACTGCGCAAAGCATGCTGCAATGCCAGACCCAGAGGACTAGAGAAAGAGGAAAGAAGCTAGATCCAGGACCAGCAAGGAGATGGAGACTTACCTGGGCCAGGGCTGTAGCTAGGCTCAGTTGAGGATTCAGGCATTGGAAGCTCTCAGTGTCAGGGTAATGGGCAGTGTGTCAGCCACTCAAGGTCAGGCTCAGACACACATGGAGAGACAGCAGTGACTAACAGGCTTGGCTCAGTCCTGGCACTAAGCCCACTACACGGGGTTCAGGCCAGGACCTGGTTCTGATGAAACCAAAGGGCTAATCAGAGAAACCAAGGCAGCTGTCAGTGATGAAGACAGTGATGAAGACCCATTAATCCTCATCCAGGTGTGATTTGCTGCTCCCCTAAAGTCCTGCATCCCAGGATGGGTATGGGGGGCTGAGGCTCTGCACAGCCTGCCTTGACCAGACTGACTCAGGAGCCTGTGGGAACACATGGACTGGTGTGGCTGCCCTTCATGCTGGAGATTCCTGCTGTGTTCCCCGCCCCCAGCTGCAGTGTCTCCTCCTGATGCCCCCACCCAATGGTACTCCTCTTTCCAGACTCACTCTGCTCTCACTCCTCACCACCCTTCCATTCCTCCTCCTCCAGGATGTTCCCCATCAAGCCTGCCCCAATCCCTTAGGCTTGGTTGGCAGGTCACTCACAATGCCTTGCCTTTTTTGAGACAGTCTTTTCTCAAAGGAGACCTTAGTGCCCTCAAGAATTCATACAGCACCTTCTCCTTTTGAATCTGCTCCACTCAGCACAGGGCCGAGCAGCTCAGAGCTTTCATATGTTCGTTCATGCACTCATTCAACAACCGCAAAGATTTTGTGAGGCCACCTGGTACATGGCAGAGATAGAGGGACAAAGATAACTTGAGTCCAGGGGTCATCAGTCCTGGAATCCGATTACAGGTTTTTTGAGATCAGGGCCCACGGAGGTGGTGGCAAGAATGAAGAGAACAAAGAAAGAACCCATGGAAAAGTTCTTAAAGGTGGTAACGCAGAGCTGGCACTTATAAAGAGCAAGGGGAGAGGGAGGGGCTGAGGATGACCACCTGCGAATGGGGGCCTGGCGCTCGTGGGACAAACTGCGCTGCTTCTGAAGGGCTTCAGTCCCCAAAGTGACTGGAAGCCATGGAAGGTGGGCTATCTGGTCACATTCTCCTGTTAGAAAAAATACCCCCCCCCCAAACTTTGAAAAAAACAGATGACCTTGGGTGAGTATCTTAAGGGTTCCAAGCTTCAGCTTCCTCATCAGCAAAATGGGAAAAATCATGCCTACCCCTTATAAGAGCTATTGCTAGACCGAGATTGTTGACGACAGTAAGAAAGAAAGGGATATAAGAGGTTTTCCCTCTCCGCTCTCACACTCCCAGCTCATTCATCAGGCACCAGCCAGGGCCCAGAGTCTCCTTGACGAGTAGAAACCTCAGCCGCAGGGTGGCCCGCGGGCCCTCTCCCTTCCCAGCTGCCCAGGCCTGGGAATAGACAGGCCCAGCCCACCCTAATTGCTCCCATCCTGCATCTGCCTTTGGTTAAATGCACAGCTCCTCTCATAGGCTTGGAACATCAGCCATAAACAGAGCATCTGCATGGCGGATGCTGACGTTTAAAAATAGCCCAGTCTTGGGAACCGCATTCCCCAGCCCTGGGGAGTTCCTGGAATGGGAGAAGGACCGTCTTTTGCGGATTTAGCCCTGCAGCAACACATCCCCAGTCCCCAGGACTGGGCTAGAGAGAGGCTGCCATGCTGGTGCAGTTCTCCATGCAGCCACCAGGTGGCGCCGGGGCAGCCGCCTGGGGGGCCCGGGAGAAGCTCCAGGACGCCCCTGCCCGTGGCAGTGCCCTGCTCGCCCACCACTTGGCCCTGGGAGTTGGCTGTGGGCAGTGGCTTGGCAGCCTATGGACGGGGGGCGGATGGTGGGGCTGGTGTGGGGTTTCAGCCTCCCAGGAGGGCCCTCATGGCTGTGTGCTGAGCAAACGTTCAGGCCTGATGTCGGCAACATGCGGAACCAATTTTTGGGGAACTCGGCAGCCAAACCATCCACCTTCGGGCGGGAGGCAGGATCGCTGTCAGCCCTGGGGACTCAACGTCTCCCGTTTGGAAAATCAGCCCGGTCTCCTCATGGTGGGGGGCAAAGTCAACCTAGCCCTGGGGGGCCTGAGAATACAGAGCCCGCCCAAAGCAAGCTCTGAAATCAGCAGCACTGGGCTGGAGAATTACAGTTGGGGCTCAACTACCGGGTTTTTTTCTTTTAATGAAGCATCTACTACGTGCCCAGTGTCACTCTGCATTTTTCATGCATTTTCTTATCTAACTCTCACAGAACCAAGTCTCAGGGAAGGTCAGCCAGTCCACTGCACAGGGCTCCAGGCTTTAAGGGGCACTAAAACATCATCAGAGTAAGCCAGGAATGCGATACTAAGTCAGGACCCTGCACTAAGAGAGAATTGCCAGCTGATTCGTCTGCCACCCAAGTGCCCCACCTCCCAAACCCTTTTGAGTGAACCAGAGGGGCAGGAGGCCAGAGCCTCTCAGAGCATCTGCCAGGGCTCAGAATTTCCTGTCTGGCGAAAACCTCAGCATCCTCCCTTTAAACTATCTCCATCTACTAAACTGTGCCCCACAAAATGAATCTAGAACCAATATTTAAAGTACACACCTCTGAACACAGAATCATCAGCTTTCCTGGGTTTCCCTTTGTCTGGGCCAAGATGCTATTGTAATTACTCCTATTTTACAGATGAGAAAACTGATATCCCAGGGAGCTAGGCAGTGGTAGAGGAAGTCCCTAGGAAGGTGGGAGCTGTAACTGGAAGAAGAGTAGATGGCATGACAGGCAGGCAAAACCAGTAGACATCCTCTTTACTTTATGAGCTTGTACAGGGCAGTTCACGGATCTGCGACTCAGTTTCCTCACCCATGAGGTAGGAATCAGATCCCACCCCCCAGAAGATGAAGTATTCCCCGCAAGTCGCTTCATGACTGAACAAGAAGAAGCAAAGGGAAGAAGGAAAAACCGGACAGTGGCTTCCAACCCCCAAATTGAGGGAACTTCCCTGAGAAAAGATAATGACTCCATAAGATAATGAGGGTCCTCTCCTCACCTACTTCCCTGCCCCCAGTCACATTCACCTACCCCTGAATGTGGGTGGCAATGAGTGTAGGTGGCACTGAGCAAGGGTAGAACGTCTTATCTATCGGGTGTGCACTTGAATGAGCAATGCAGCACCTGAGTGTGCAGCACCTGCATGTGTGAAACAGCTGAATGAACAGGAGTAACACCTGAGCGCAGGTGCCGGCAACACTAACCGCTGTGACAGCTGGTGGGGGCCAACGCATCGGCTCCAAGCGCTCGCTGTGCCCTTAATGTGATGATTCGATTCAACTCTCACTGATGTAGCTTGTGGTGTCTCCCTTCTAAGAAATGAAGAGGACTTGCCCCCCGCCCCACTCCCACCCCCACGCTATCTGGCTGTTTCTGTGGGCACGGGCCGCAAGAATAGGACCTTGGTTATGAAGCCCATGGCAGTGGGGTGGCAGGTGTAACTGCTGCGGAGAGTCAACACATGCAGACGGCTGGGGAGGACGTCCAGGGCCGAGCCTGGGCTGGGCTGTAGCTGTCCCCTCCTCCCTCTCCCAGTTGGGTGAAGTTGCTTTTTCATGCATTTTTATAATGCGCGTTCATTGTAGTAGCTCCCCCATCTGCTAAGAATGTGTTTGCAGAGGTCATCTCAGCCTCGGGCAGGAGGACTGAATAATCACAGAGTGTGAGGGAATCTTATTATACAATTAGGCACTGGCATGGATGGCCCTTAGAGATTCCAAATTTCACACTCACCGTCCCACCCAGTTCTCCCAGAGGAGGTCATGATTTCCACTCCAGAGCCTTGGGAACTACGGCTAGGGCAGCGTGCTCTGCAGAGGTTGGTGAACATTTGCCCAAAGGCCTCTGGCCAGGCCCTCACCTACTGGACAAAGCTCCGGGCCCTTAACTGTGCTTTCCAGGCCCACCTGGGTCAGCTGCTCCCACTAAGTCGCTTCATCTGTCACAAGGCCCCTCCCCTCATCCTGGTTCCAGCCATAGGCAACGTCTTGCTGTTCTTCATAAAATTCTTCTGGACGACCCTTCCCCTTTCTCTGCCTGACAAACTCCCACTGTGTTTTCGAGACCTGCTCAAATGTCACCACCTCTCGCTCGCCAAGGCAGAACCAGCACCCCCATCTTGGAGCGTCCACTGCACCACTCGCTTAGCCCCACCGAAGCTATGACAGTGGCCTTGGAAGCTGCATTTCATGGAAGCCTGCTCCAAACCCCATACCATGCTGGGCGCTTGAGGTAGAGCTTACCTGTGCTTTCCTTGAGAGCCAGGACCAGGGGGAGGCAGATAAGATTCTTCTGGTTCAAAATTTAGGAGGGTGCCCCCAAAACTCAGTCATCAAAATAGATAATGTTTGAATGCAGTAACCTTAAAAGCCCAGAACAGCACCTGTTTGAAACATGCAGTACGTTCGCACCTGGGCTGGCATCTGTTCTCCTGATGCACCTGGCTTTTTCCCTAATAAGGACGCTCTGTGACCAGGGAAATGGTTCTCAGTTCAAAGAGACAGAGATATTGGGAAGGAGACTCCAAGCGCACGCGCGCGCACACAGACACACACGCACGCGCGCGCGCGCGCGCGCACACACACACACACACACACACACACACAGAAGTGGGCGTCTCAAAATGCTTCCCAGGGGAGACCTGGGGTGCTGGATCTGGCTAACTGCTGCCCTAAAACAGTTCGCTCCTTGGGTTTCTAAAGAACTTCACTTTTGTTCTCCTTCATGCTGGCAAAATGACAGCCAAACAGTTGCCATAGGTTCAGCCAAGCACAGTCTTTCTCTCCTGCTGAAGTCCAGCCAACGGCTAACCATGGCCCTTCTCCCTCCTCTGCTTGTAATCCCATCACATGGCTGTGCTGACCAAAGTGGGAGTGGTCAGACCCATTCGGCTCCTCAGAAAGAATGCCTGTGACCTAATCCAGGTGGAGTTGCCAATATTGAGACTATAAATTTGTCCATTTGTCCTTCCCTGAGCCAAGTATGAGAAAGATCATGGCTATGCACAAAGAAGAAAGGAAAGACAAGCTCTCTGGCCCCAGAAAATTTATAGTGAGTAAAGAAGGTGGGTATTAATCAAAGAGTCACAAAACAAATGTTAAATCACAACAGTGATGAGTGATGAGTGCTATGGGAAAGAAGAGATGCATGGTGCTGGGGGATACAGGACAGGTGCTGAAAAGGGCAGCAAAGGCTTCCCTCAGAAAGTGATGGCCGAGCCTTTGTGAAGGACAGGTAAGGATGAGCTCAGGAAGATTTCCAGAAGAGGGTTCCGTTAAGAGGGAACAGCTCACGAAAAACTTGAAAAGCTCTTTTATCACAAAGTAAGTATTACTAGAAGGAAGGAAATAACAAAGATGAGAGTAGAAGTCATTGAAACAGAAAACAGACAAGCAATTGAGAAAAGTCAATAAAACCAAAGGCTGGTTCCTTGAAAAGATCGATAGAATTGATAAACTTTGAGCAAGACTGAATAAGAACAAAGAAAACAAAAGCTACACATATCAAGAATGAAAGAGGGAAGGGTAATCAGGAAACATTACATACAGTCTCTTTGACTCTTGATCAATACCATAAATTCGCAAACTGAGATGAAGGAGACGAGAGTCGTGCGAAGCCCCCGGACACGCGTTAGTGGGAGCGGCGTCTGGATCAACGCCGCCACTTCACTTCCCTCCCCACCGGATCACTCTCAGTCGTCCTCGGCGTCCGCAGGGTCCGGTACGGCAGCTCTTAGCCTCAAGTGGCTACTTAAATTTAAAGTGAGTGAACTGTTTTTTTTAAACTAAAAATTCGGCTCCTCACTGACCCCATGCACGTCGAGGGCTCCGTAGCCTCATGGGGCTAGTGGCCACAACATGAGTCTGCTCAGGTGCGCGGGGTTCCCATCACACCTGGAAATTTCCCTGGGGCAGCACTGCTCTCCTTTAGGTGATCACGGAGCCTCTTCCAACTGACGCGGGACTCGCTGGTCTTTTGTGAGTTCC